>WNWK01015076.1:0-49046 GCA_009830355.1 Cherax destructor
TTTCCAGCCTTAATCCCATCCATCACCAGGGATTACACTTATGCCTTGGTGGTTTTCGTTCTTCCTCGGTTGAGAGCCTCTATGTAGAAGCGAACATTAAATCCTTGTCCGATCGTCGCGATGCACATTGCATTTGCTATTTTGTTCGCTCTCATGACCTCCGCAATCCTTCCATGTATAGGATTGTCACAGATGTTAGTAGACGCTCGTTATTTGTTCGTCGCCCCTGTTTACTTCGTCAGTTTTCTCTTCGTCTGCATTCACTCTTCTCTTCCCTTCAGCTTCTGCCTTTTTATGTTCATGTAGCTTCACCCTTTCCTCTACCCCCTTGGGAAGTTCCTGCTGTCCGTGTCTGTTCTATTCCTCTACCTTGCGCGAAAGCCCAACTACCTACGGCGGCTTCTCGCTCTTTCTTTCTAGACCATTTCCGTTCTCATTCCCATGCCATCGCAGTATACACCGATGGTTCAAAGTCATCTGACGGCGTCGGATTCGCAGCAGTGTTTCCGGACTGCGTCGTACGAGGGCATCTATTACCCTCGGCTAGCATATTTACGGCTGAATTGTGTGCCATTCTTGTGGCACTTATCTGTATTGCATCTATGCCTGTATCACCATTTGTGGTCGTTTCAGATCCTTAGTGCTTACAGGCTATCCGTAAAATTGATACACCTCACCCCTAGTTCTTCGTATTCACCTTTGGTTACGCCGTATCTTTAGCAAGCATAAAGATATTGTCTTTTGTTGGGTCCCTGGTCATGTTGACGTACAGGGCAATGAACAGGCAGACACTGCTGCGCGGTCAGCAGTACATGACCTTCCAGTTTCATATAGAGGTGTTCCTTTCACGGACTATTTTGCGGTCATTGCTACCACCTTCGCACCCGTTGGCAACAACGCTGGTCTGACCTGCTGAATAACAAACTTCATTCTATTAAACCGGTTATAGGTTTCTGGCCTTCTTCTTGTCACCAATGTCGAGGTTGGGAGACTACACTCTCCCGTCTTCGCATCGGCCACACTCGTCTTACTCACGGGTATCTCATGGAGAGGCTCCCTGCCCCTCTCTGTGAGCATTGTCAGGTTCCAGTGTCTGTTCGACATATTCTGCTGGACTGCCCCTACTATCAACGAGCACGCAGAATTTACCTCCAACGACGTCTTCGCTCTGTGGCCCTTTCTTTACCTTTCCTTCTTGCAGATGGACCCTCCTTTAATCCTGACTCTCTTGTTGACTTTTTGACAGAAACTGACTTACTACACAAACTCTGAAGATTATACCTCTAGCACCTCCTTCAGTCCTTTCTACCTCGATCTCTTGCTACCCTCTATCCCTGCACTATCCACCATCATGCTGCACTCCATACCCTACTAATCGTCCATCTCCCTCTTACAACCCACTCTCCTTGCATCCTACAGTAACCTGCAGCGCTGTATAACCCCTGTGGTTTAGCGCTTCTATTTGATTATAATAATACGCATCGGCGATTTCGCCCACTTTGAGACCTATTTTCGGCAAATTCCAATGTTTCAGTCTACTCAAATTATAGCTATTTCGCTAGAATTCCATTTCTTCTATCGATTGAGTACAAGAAACCGCCTATTTATCAATTTCAACTACCCAAATTAGTGGTCAGAAAATGGCAATTTGTCCAATTTCACACAAATTTCAAACGATGCCAATTTCAAAATAGGGTCCAGAATAAACAAGGCAGACATTCCTGGCAATAAAATAACATCTCTGTTCATTAGTCACGTCTCCAGGCCTCTCTTACATTACTTTTGCTTTTCATTTTGAATTTTTATTCTCACAAAAAATAGAAGATTTACTGTTATGTATACAACTACATTATTGTAAAAATGGTATAAATAATATCAGAGCACTTGTGAATGAATATTAGACTCCCTAGTTGATGTGTATTGGACGCATGGTGTGATTTGTTTACTCTTGAACATCGTCAAAAATCGAACATTTTCGCTACTTTGTCTTTCTCAAACCAATCAAAATCATCTCTGATTCTGTGATATATCTTCCATTCTATCAATTGAGACCAAGAAAACGAGAATTCATCAATAAATACCATACGAAAATAGACTGCAAAGTTGCTGTTTTAAACCAAAAAAACGGTCAGTTTTTTTTTTCTCATTATGCAGTGCGTAGTGCAGGATTGTTTTTATACTGCGCACACTGACCACATAGACCTATTCTTTCATATGTAGGGCTACCAGCCATTTCCCACTTAATTTGAGGCCGCTAGAATTTAGGCGTACTAGTACGGCACCAACCCCTGCTCGTAAAACATACTAGTACGGCAATGACCCCGAAAGGGTTAAAAGGTGATGTGGGGTCACCATGGGTATAATTCAAAGAGTTCAGGAGGGGTTGTTGAGGTGGTCTGGACATGTAGAGATGATGGAGAATGATAGAGGATGTAGAAATCTGAGGTGGTATGTGACGGGGGTAGGTGTCGTAAAGGAGGTAGTAAAGGAGGCTTTGAGTTTTAAGCATGTTAGGTAAGAGCGAATGGGGACTAGTGGTTTTTAACGGATGTGCTGTGGGAGCAATGTAACATGAAATGATTCTGGGAAAGCAGTTAGCCGAATTTCTAGAGGTGGGAAAAAATTTGCCTGCACTCTGAAGGAAGGGTGAGAATATTGCAGTCGGAGGGTAATCTGAATTGTGATATCAGCACATTTTGGGCAAGAGCATTTAAATGAATGATGGGGAATGTGTTTCCTTTGGGTCACCCTGCATAAGCAGATGACTGTTGAAGTAGAAAAAATGTAGCATGTATGCATACATGTAGCGTATATGCATTATGGCCATTGCATGATTTTTTTAAGCAGTACCATAAAGCCATATTTTGTGATATTATGTACGTATTAAACCGTTGTACAAATTCAGGCAAGTAAGCTCAACTCAAGCTTGATTTTGGAAGCATTAAGATTGAGGCTATCCAGTGTATCCACTTGCCTTGTAGACTAGCATATTTAAATATACAAGGTAGTAATATCTTGGTAATACTTCATTATACACCTTACAGGTTGTTTGACTATACTGACTGTCCTGAGGGCCCTGTTTTGCCTGGTGCTCATTCCATTGAACGCTACTTGATTGAGGAACACCTGCATAATATTGTTAAAGAGTACCACCTGGAGAGGAAACAATGGTTAGTATGTCATGTTTGCATTCTAAATGATATCACTACTTACTCCCCTCATAGAATATTGCCTTTAATTTTGTTTTGCTTTATTTTCTTGTGTTCACTTTTCAGATCATTTCTTTTGTTCAGTGTAACCAGATTTCTTGCTGCTGTATACTAATGGTAGATGTTATTTGTAGTTTTACCTGTTGTCTGCAGGTATAGTGCTGAAGAAGGTAGCGTGGGTTGAATTGAGACGACCATGGACTAGACGCGCTTTATTGTATAGGTTCACACGGGCAGAAACGTGAGGGGACTGAATGTCAGAACCCTTGCGGGAGTACTTGATCCTAGGAGGTAGGCCGGTGAAGTGAGAGCGCTTGAGTGTGGCATGTCACTGACCTGAATAGGCCTACAGATGGCAGCACTGGAGTGCCACAAGATATGAAACTACCAGGCAGTAAGGCTGTCTACATCCGCTCGGCCACCTACCGCGTGTCGTCTCGACATGACAATACTGGTGGGAACGAGGTTGTGAAAGATAATTACAAGCAATTGTTAATCCGGGGGGGGGAAGGAACTGGCTTTCGCTCGCCCAAAATTTAAAAGAACATATACAATATGGATATAGCAGGCCTCAAAAACTCTCCCATCCTGAGGGAAGAGAAAATTGGCGTGCCCGTACAGTTGGACGGAGGACAGAGCAAGGCAATGTCGGCACTGGAACTAGAGTCTTCTATTTACAGGTTTTCCGCAGGGCTAGGGCATCAAACTTGACTACACATCCTTGAGCGCTGTACCATCCTCACATCTGCAAACAATAACTGACAGTAGCATTTCCTAAGGTGTGACATTTGACTCAAAGGGCGGCACTGCCCTTACCTTCATACAAGTTTTACAAGACACACTGGGTGCACATACTTACAATAACATTATTTCCATGGAATTCATTATACTATGGGTACCCTTCTAAAATAAATTTTACATATTTACATGGTGTTGTCCACCCTGACTCCGTTATTTACCAACTGTACAATGTATGCGCATTGATACCCATTTCTGCAAGCAAACAATTAGTGTAGCTAGCGTAGGACTCGGACAAGTCAGTAGGTACGTCAATGTCACAGAAATGTACTGCTGTCCTGGGTCTCAGGCCATAAGTATGGAGCCTTACAGGACTGTCATCTGTCTTAGTGGTAATGGGTGAAGAACTAGACGGGTTGTCACTAGTTTGAGTCTGATTGTGGCTTTGCAACACACACAATTCCCGCTCTTCTTCGGCCTGCACATGACCAACATACTTCATGTAGTCAAGGTGAGCTTCTTTGATAGTACCGGTAGCGATCTTCCTCACCTCGAACTTATTGCCGCTGAGCTGTCGTAAGACACGGTAAGGACCAACAAACTTGGGGACAAGTTTATGCATACCAGGGGTCTGCGTTGGGTTGAGCAACATAACTTTGCAACCTGGTTCCACATTGCTTTTCTTAGCGCGATCAGACGTGAACCTGTCTGTGGCTTTAATGAGGTTCTCACGTACTTGTTGAAAGACAAGCTGTGTGGTTTGCATCTTGACTACACTGGTGTTATCGGTGTCATACGTTGGACTAGGCGGAGCAAACAGGATTTCGTATGGTAAATGCTTATCATAGCCGTACAAGGCAAAATTGGGTCTCTCACCAATCGAGCTGTTGAGGGAAGAGTTCAATGTACACTGAACATATGGAATGGCCTCATCCCATGTAGTACAACTCGGATTAACGGTTACTCTGAGCACCTCCAGGACTTTGCAGTTTGTACGTTCAGCAAGACCATTACTCCCAGGGTGGCGTGGAGCTACTGGTGCTTGGTGAATGTTAAACCTGGAACAAAGATCCTTCATCGTGGCATTTATGAACTCCGACCCATTGTCTGACAGGAGGACACGTGGGCAGGTATGACGGAGAACGATACGCTCACGGAAAGCATTTGCGACTGTCTCGGCTGTTTTATCTGGGATGGGTGCTAACTCGCAGTACCGCGTCAAGTTATCTACCATTACAAGCAGGTGTTTATTACCCTTCTCTGAGGTCAAGAAGTTCGTCAACAGGTCGACAGAAGTTCTCTCCCAGGGCTCCTTTGTAATGGGATACTTCAGAATGGGATTGGGACCCATGACAGTACCCTTGTGCTGTAAGCAAACGACACACTGGTGTACATACTTGGCAATTTCCGCTGCCATCTTAGGCCACAAGTATTTCATTCTTGCCTGTTTGATGCTGCTGTCCTTCCCGGGGTGCGCTGCACCTGGGACATAGTGGATCAACTTGAGAGTAGCAGGTACCAGGGACTCCGGTATCACCACTTGGTGTACGGTTCTGCCGGGGTCCACCAGTCGAGCTACACGACACAGTATGCCTTGGTTGACCATTAAGTCTTTCAGCGGGACAGGCGACTTGACCCGTGGGCCGTCGTCGTCCTTGGTCAGGAATCGAAGGACTGGTGCCCACACAGGGTCCTGCCGTTGGGCTCTCTCTAGGTCCTCGATGGAGAACGAGTTGTCTGCACTTACAAAAGCTATATGCCACGACATTTTGCTTACCCGTAACATTAGCGGACTTCAGGGTTGTAGTCGTTAAAGGTGAGAGACCACCGAGCATGCTTTCCGGAGAGATTCTTGTTTGCGAAGAGGGATAATAACTGCAAATGGTCTGTGTAACTCTTAATAGGATACTGGTAAATAATGTCTCGAAAGTGGTTCAAAGCCCATATGATGGCTAAGGCTAATAGCTCTGTCACCGAGTAATTGACTTCAGCTTTGTTAAGAACACGGCTAGCAAAAGCTATTGGCTGTTACTTGCCACTGGATTCCTGCGACAAGACTGCACCGATGCCAGCTTTGCTGGCATCCGTCAAGGTAAACGCTTTGGTGAAATCAGGGAATCTAAGGACTGAGGCTGATGTTAACCTATTTTTAAGTGTGTCGAAAGCTCTTTCCTGGTCACACGTCCACTCAAAGGGGACATCCTTCTTAACCCTTTCAGGGTTTTTGACGTACTAGTACGGCTTACGCACCAGGGCGTTTGACGTACTAGTACGCCTAAATTCTAGCGCCCTCAAATCAAGCAGAAACAGGCTGGTAGGCCTAGATGTGAGAGAATGGGTCTGTGCGGTCAGTGTGCGCAGTATAAAAAAAATCCTGCACCACACAGTGCATAATGAGGAAAAAAAAACTCTGACCGTGTTTTTGGTTTAAAACAGCGACTTTACGGTCTATTTTCGTATGGTATTTATGCTTGTATTCTCGTTTTCTTAGTCTCATTTGATAGAATAGATGATATGTTACAGAAATAGAGATAATTTTGACTGGTTTCATGATGACAAGTACCTTGAAACTGAGTGCAAAGTAGGTAAAATGTTCGATTTTTGCCTATGTTCAAGAGTAAACAAATCACGCCATGCGTCCAATACACATCAACTGGGTAGTCTAATATTCTTCCACAAGTGCGATTATATTATTTATACCGTTTTACAATGATGCAGTAGTATACATAACAGAAAATCTTCAATTTTTGTGAGAATAAAAATCAAAATGGAAAGCAAAAGTAATGCAATAGGAGCCGGAGACATGCCTAATGAACAGATAAAATGTTATTTTAGTGCCAGGAATGTCTGTCTTGTTTATTCTGGACCCTATTTTGAAATTGGCATCTTTTGAAATTTGTGTGAAATTGGCAATATTGTCAATTTCTGACCGCTTTATTGGTTAATTCAAATCGGTAAATTGATGGTTTCTTGTACTCAATCGATAGAACAAATAGAATTCTACAATAATAGCTATGATTTTTGTAGACTGAGACTATGGAATTGGCCGAAAATAGGGCTCAAAGTGGGCGAAATCGCCAATGCGTAAATATCTTCGATACCGCTAACTTTGCGAGAGCATAATTCCGTTAGTTTTTCACCAAATTTCATACTTTTAGTGGCGTTATCATCGGAAAAAGATGCTCTATCATTTCATAAGAAAAAATAATTTATTTTTTTTCCGAAAATGTTTCGACCCTGAGAGAGAGTTAAGAATCGAGGTCTCGACCCTGAAAGGGTTAAGGAGCCGAGTCAAAGGTGCAGCTATGGTGGAAAATCCGGCTATGAAAGTGCGGTAGAATCCGGCTAGGCCTATGAAGGAGTGGACAGCATCCGCCGTCGTAGGTCTAGGGAACTTCCATACAGCCGAGATTTTAGACTCGTCTGTCTTGATGCCATTCTGAGTCACTACGTGGCCCAGAAACTTTATTTCCTTCTTAAGGAACTGGCATTTTGAAAGTATCACCTTAAGATTAGCCTTGGCTAGTTTTTCCAGTACCCGCTCAAGTTTTACGAGATGCGTAGGAACATCCTGGGACATAACAATGAGATCGTCTAGGTAGACCATGAGCGTGCCACCTAGGAGAGTACAGAAAATCGTTGTCATTAAATGACTGAATGTGATCGGGCTTCCGCGCAAGCCGAACTGATAATGACCAGTAGGCGTGGAGAACGCAGTTAGTTCTTTGCTTTGGTCATCAAGAGGGATCTGCCAAAACCCTTGAAGATCAAGAGTCGAAAAGACCTTGTTATCGCCGATGTTCTGTAACAGATCATTCAGAACTGGCAATGGAAATCGGTCTGGGATCGTACAGGCATTCTGTTTCCTGTAATCGATAACAGGATGCCATGTTCCATCTTTCTTGGGAACTAGGATTAGAGGGGCATTCCACGGGGAAATGGACTCCTCAATACAGTGGACCCTCGGTTAATGTAAGGTTCCATTAACGAAACCTTCGGAAACCGAAAGCTTTTTTCGTAATCAGTTAGCGAAAAATTCCTCGGTTACCGAAAGGTATTAGACGTGTCCGCCTTCACTGGCGCAGGACGCCAGTGAAGCGTTGTTTACCATTGAGAGAACATTACCTAGCGTGCTCTTTCAAAGATTCACAATATACAGTGGTACCTCGAGTTACGATATTTTTTCGTTCGAGAATGCTGTTCAAGTGCCATTACCAAACGAATTTATCCCCATAAGGAATAATGTAAAATAGACTAGTCCTTTTACACCCCCAAAAATATACTTACAAAAGCATTTAAAAAAAATAAATTTACATAAAAGGGCGATTTTGGGGACCATCGTAACTCGAGGTACCACTGTATTTGGTGTCTTTTTTGGTGGTTTAGTTATTGTCACTGTGAAATAAGTCACCATGGGTCCAAAGAAGCTTCCTAGTGGCACCCCTCTGGTAAAGAGAGTGAGGAACACCATCGAACTGAAGAAGGAAATCATAGAAAAATATGAGTGGTGTACGTCTAAGTGATCTTGCCAGGATGTACAAGAAAACTCCATCTACTATCGGCACAGAGAAATGAGATCAAGGAAGCTAATGTTGCAAAAGGGGTTAATTTGTTAACGAAACAAAGATCGAAAACAGTGGATGAGGATGAGAAGTTGTTGTTGGTGTGGATCCATGAAAAACAGAGAGCGGGTGATAGTATTTCTATGGCGATAATTTGTGAAAAGGCAAAAAAGTTGCACGCAGATCTTGTGAAGACAATGCCTGGAACCAGTGGTGAGGAGAGTGATTTTAAAGCCAGCAAAGGTTGGTTTGTGGAGTTTAAGAAACGTAGTGGCATACACAATGTTGTGAGGCATGGTGAGGCAGCCAGCTCAGACAAACGTGCAGCTGAAAAATTTGTGCAGGAATTCAAGGGGTTCGTAGAGGCTGAACAATTCCTCCCCCAACAAGTGTTTAATTGTGATGAAACATGCCTGTTTTGGAAGAAAATGCCCAACAGGACCTACATTACTCAGGAGGAAAAGGCACAGCCAGGACACAAGCCTATGAAAGACAGGCTAACTCTTATGATGTGTGCCAATGCCAGTGGTGATTTTAAAGTGAAGCCTTTACTGGTGCATCACGCAGAAAATCCCAGACCCTTCAGGAAACACAGTGTTGACAAGAATAAATTGTGTGTGCATTGGAAAGCTAACACCAAGGCATGGGTCACTACGGAGATTTTCAAGGAATATTTGACTGGAGTGTTTGGCCCTAGTGTGAAGAAATACCTCCTGGAAAAGAAATTGCCACTCAAGTGCCTCCTGCTACTGGACAATGCTCCTGCTCATCCTCACAACTTGCAAGAGTTGTTGCCTGACAACAAGGTTCTTGGTATTCCTGGTATCATTACTACCAAGTTTCTTAATATAAGGGTCTTGGTATTCCTGGTATAATTACTACCAAGGTTCTTGGTATTCCTGGTATCATTACTACCAAGGTTCTTGGTATTCCTGGTATCATTACTACCAAGGTTCTTAATATAAGGGTTTTGGTATTCCTGGTATCATTACTATCAAGGTTCTTGGTATTCCTGGTATCATTACTACCAAGGTTCTTAATATAAGGGTCTTGGTATTCCTAGTATCATTACTATCAAGGTTCAAGGCACCGCTGACGTTCACATTTTATTGTTTTCCATTTTAACCCTTTGGGGGTCTGTGCCGTACTAGTACGTTTTACGAGCAGGGGTTGGTGCCGTACTAGTACGCCCAAATTCTAGCGGCCTCAATTTAAGCAGAAAACGTCTGGTAGGCATACATATGAAAGAATGGGTCTGTGTGGTCAGTGTGCGCAGTATAAAAAAAATCCTGCAGTACACACTGCAAATTGAGAGAAAAAAAACTCTGACCGTTTTTTTCGATTAAAACAGCGACTTTGCAGTCGATTTTCGTATGGTATATATTGATGTATTCTCGTTTTCTTGGTCTCATTTGATAGAATGGAAGATATATTACAGAAATAGAGATGATTTTGATTGGTATGACAATGACAAGTACCTTGAAATTGAGCTCAAAGTAGCGAAAATGTTCGATTTTGACGATGTTCAAGAGTAAACAAATCACACCATGCCTCCAATACACATCAACTGGCGAATCTTATTTTCATGCACAAGTGCTCTGATATTATTTGTACCATTTTACAATGATGCAGTTGTATACATAACAGTAAATCTTCTATTTTTGTGAGAATAAAAATTCAAAATGAAAAGCAAAAGTAATGGAACAGGGGCCTGGAGACGTGACTAATGAACAGAGAACATGTTATTTTAGTGCCAGGAATGTCTGTCTTGTTTATTCTGGACCCTATTTTGAAATTGGCATCGTTTGAAATTTGTGTGAAATTGGAAAATTGTCATTTTCTGACCACTATTTTGGGTAGATGAAATTGGTAAATAGGCAGTTTCTTGTACTCAATCGATAGACGAAATGGAGTTCTATCGAAATAGCTATAGTTTTAGGAGACTGAAACATTGGAATTTGTCGAAAATAGGGCTCAAAGTGGTCAAAATCGCCGATGCGTAAGTGTCATGGCTACCGATAACTTCGCGAAAGCATAATTCCGTTAGTTTTCGATCAAATTTCATAATTTTGGTGGCGTTATGATCGGAAATAGATTCTCTATCATTTCATAAGAAAAAAGTAATTTTTTTTTTTCCAAAAAATTTTCGACCCCAGGAACACTTTCCTGAGAAGGCCTGTCGACCCCCAAAGGGTTAAACTTTAAAATATAATTAAATTAAATACATATCTTTCACTTACCTGCTACTATAAAGTAATGGCTTGGTGAAAATGCGTCTGATGAAAACTAAGCAGACAATCTAAAAATAAAGACATATTACGATTAAAAAACTCAGTTGCGAACGTCAGTCAACTTTTTATTTTTATTTTTGTTGGTATTATAATATCAATGAGATTATATTATTATTAATATTATTATTATTATTTTTAATATTAAGAAAGCGGTAAACCAGTAGGAGTTAAAAAGCTGTAGTACATCAGAGTGAAGTTCTTGCCTCCTAACACCACTCCTCTCCTCCAGCCCATGGACCAGCAGGTCATTTCCAACTTCAAGAAACTGTACACCAAAGCACTGTTTCAGAGGTGCTTTAATATGACCAATGACTCTGAATTGACCCTAAGAGAGTTCTGGAAAGAACACCTCAATATCGTGCATTGCATAGGCCTTATAGGTAAGGCTTGGGAGGAAGTGACTTCCAGGACTCTGAACTCTGCTTGGAGACCACTGTGGCCGGATTGTGTTGAAAAGAGGGATTTTGAAGGATTTGAGGCTGACCCTGACCCTGACGAGCCTGTGCCTGTTGTGGAACATGTTGTGGAAGATATTGTGGCATTGGGGAACAGCCTGGGGTTGGAGGTGAGTGGTGAGGATGTGGAAGAGTTGGTGGAGGAGCACAGGGTAGAGCTAACAACTGAAGAGCTGCAAGAGCTTCATCTGGAACAGCAACAGACCACAGCTGAGGGGAGGTTATTGCTTCACAGGAGGAGAGAGAGAGAGATAAGGAGGTGCCTTCTTCAGTGCTTAAGGAGATGTGTACAAAGTGGAATGAGTTGCAGACATTTGTTGAAAGATACCACCCTGAGCAAGCTGAAATGAGCCTTCTGTGCAACCACTTTAGTGACAGAGCCATATTGTACTTCAGAAAAGTGTTGAAGAGTCGCCAGAAACAGAGGACTCTGGACAGTACTTCACCAGGCAGGGGTCTAGTGACTCTCAAGCTGGTCCTAGTGGCATTAAAAGACCAAGAAGGGAAGTAACCCCAGAGAGGGACTTGTTACCTGAAGTCCTTTTGGAGGGGGATTCCCCTTCCAACCATTAACACCCTGCCCCTGTCAGCAACTCTACCTTCCAGATGCCTGCAACTCTTCAATAAAGGTAAGTAAATGTTGTTTTTTTTTTTTGAGTGATTATTTTTTTGTGGAACGAATTAATTGTATTTACATTATTTCTTATGGGAAATAAGGTTTCAGATTACGAAAGCTTCAGATTAAGTAATAGCTCCTGGACCAGAATAATTTCGTTAACCGAGGGTCCACTGTAACTCCATCGCGGAGCATCTTTGCAATGAGTTCGTCAGCAAAAACTCTCTGCGCATGTGGCAAACGATAAGCAGGCACATAAATGGGTTTAGTACCTTTATCCAGTGGAATATGGTGAGAAATAAGTGGGGTCAGACCCATGGACTCGCCATCTAACGCGACTGCGGTGCGTGCGCGATTGAGAACCTGGAGAAGTTGTGGAACTTCTTCCGGGTAGTCTGTCATAGCTAGATCATCTTCCTGCACTGGCCGGATGACGGAAGAGTTAGCAGCAGACTCGCCTGGGAGGACTGCACTTACGAGAACGTCACTGGGAGAGGGAATCTGACGAGGTCGACAAGCGAGGTGCCCTTCCGCAGGGGGAATTCTCGACTGTTCAAGTTAACGACAAGGACTTGCAACTTACCACGTCACACAGTGTGCAAGGACGGCTCAAGGGAGAGGCCCTTGACTCTGCACGTGTCGTTGTCAACTAGCACTTGATCTCCTTCGAAAGCTCTGGTCACATACACCGTAACAGGAGTGAGCGAATTAGCCGACAAAGTGACGTCATACTTTGTACAGGCAGTAACTGCTCGCTGATGCCATGACACGAGTCAGACAGTCGCCTACCGACAGGGAGACTGCAGCTTGACAACTGTCGTCCTCTACATCAGTGCGACAGTTAGTGATGGTCAGAATGGGCGTCCCCAGACTGGGTTTCACTGATAACTGAGCGCTGATGGCCAGGAGGTGACGAGAAACGAGCTCTCTTACGAGGTTGGTCAGGACAAGAGGCCGACCTCGGGGAGGACATGCAACGGAAACCGCAGGTTTCCAATGATTCCAAGAACTGGATGTACTCAGAGACGGAGTGGCAGGTAGTGGGTCCTAAGCGTACACCCCAGAAGGGTACGTTCACTCCATCAAAATCCGCTTTCCACTTGGCTGGATCTAAACGGATCTTAAGGTCCGCCATGGTCTTGAAACCGATGAGCAAATCACCTGGGAAGACGATGTCATCAACGACTAAGAACTTTGCTGACCACTTGTGGTCATGGTTGTACAACCATGGACCATGAGAGGGCTACCTGAAACTCCTCTCAAGGTGTGAATAGCAGACGGCTCGGTCAGCATGGCCGCATGAAAACCGATGTCACGGAAAAGGGTGGAACTGACAATGTTAACCACCGAACCTGTATCAAGGAAAAGCTGAACAGGCTTCCGATGAAGTGTGGACTCTACGAGAGGTCCACACGGGATGTCATACCGAACGTGAAGGCATGACAGGCTGACTACGTCTCCTGAGTCCTGGCTGCTAGAGGCTCGGCGTTTGGTGGTGCGTCTCGACATCCTGGATGGTACGGTATGAGTTTCAACACCAGCGTCGAGGCACTGTTTCCGTGCCATCGGCGAGCGTGTCGCTGCTCAGGGCGGCGAACGCATTGTGGACAGGGACGGAATACAGCGACTCCGACAGGGTGACTACCTCTTTTGTTGATTTTTCCAGCACGCCTCTTCCCCGGAACTACTGGAGGAGCTCCGGCTAGCACAGGCTCCGGGCGGAGAGTGCTTGCCGTGCTGCGGCAACAAGAGGTGCGCAACTTATGGCATTCGTTGGAGTTATGACTTGACGTATGATGGTAAATGCAAATGCTTTCCCGGTACTGAGCACGGGGACGGTGATGATCACGACGTGGGGACGGAGGTTTATAACACTCAGAACGGTAGTGACCTTTCTTACCGCAGTTGAAATAGGTAACCACGTGCTTTGCAGGTGGTGCTGATGGCGGTGTGTGCTTGTGACGCTTGGACTTAGATGGAGGAGGTGATGGCAAAATCTTCTTACTAGCCCGACTGTCGTGACCTGATCTGCCATTTTGACTCGGCTTGGTGTTAGATTTACTGGTCGTCTTAGCCTTGAAGGCTGATTGCTGGATGGCGCAGCGAAAGTGACTGGGAGTTGCACCAGCGGCTACACTAGAGTTGACAATGGAGGGACTTGCAAAGGAGTACCAGCAGGGCGACAAGCCTTTTCTTTCTCGTCAGGCGGCTTGACTTTGTTGATTGCGTTAAAGGCGCCCAGGACTGCGTGCTGGGGGCCGAGCCCTAAATCATCAATGACACCGTGGAGATTGGGTGGGGCATCTCTCCGCATGACGCCTACGGCGACATGTCTTTTAAGTTCTATGCAGTCATCATCAGTAACCCACTTGGTACTGCACATATCAACAAAATCTCTCAATGCGTGCTTGAAACGACAAACGCAGGCAAGGGGGCTTTCATCCGAGGACTGGCACTCATTCAAGACGCTAGTAATGATGTCAAGGTAATGGCGCTGATGCCTACGGCGTAAGTAACTACAGAAGTCTTCCTTAAGTGCGGGACGTGACTCTAAATCGCGCACTTGGTTCAAATCCACGAAGGAAACGATAACACTTTTGGACCTGTCCACAGCCGCAGCGGCAGCGTTTATGTACTGCGTGTCATTGGGGTTATCATGTCATCCCCTAACCGTCGTCTCAACTGATTGGAGCCATGTCTCTAACATACTAGACCGACCGTCGAACAAGAGGGACGGGCGAAAATGACATGATGTAGCGTTCGTGCTTGCGATATGGGCCACTGCCTGACCAATCATTGGGAAAGCTTCGCTCTCTTCCCGATGGGTCCTGACACCAGGGGCATCATTGCCAGTGACAGCAGAAACGTGGCTATCGGTACGGCCACTGCGTGTCTTAGTCTTGACGTCAATTACAAGCTCAAAGCAAGTCACGGAGAAAGGGAAATGGAGCAAAGCAAGAAATAGTACGCAGTCAGCTAGAACTCAGCACAGAGTCAGAGAGGACACAACACGGTGTTACTCGGTAAACTGCTTATTTGTTAACAGATGCGTGAATTACGACAAAATAAAAGAATGGTACACTCTGAAACTCAAGGTAAAATTTGGACACAAGTGAATTAACTGCTGGGGTGTTCACAGAACAAAATTGCAGATATATTTGGCAATGGCAAACTAAGAAATGGCAAGAAAAAATTATAAAAAGGAATGAACTGGAGGAAAGGTAGCAAAAATGGCAATATTTGCACAAATTGAAATTGAATCAGGGCATTACACAAACTTTACTGTGGTGCAGGCAGGCTTGCTCAACACACAGCAAAGTGTTGCAGGTGCTAGCAATTACAATTAGGTATTGTAAAAATATCAATTCACTTGCAGCAAGGTAAGGTGACAAAACAATTGATAATATCAGAGTATGAAATGGTACTAAAAATCAGAAAAATTTACTGTATCAAGAATTGCAAAATGTCACACAAAAATAAAATTAATAGGATGCAAAATTGTAAAAGTCAATAATAATAGGAACAAAAATGTACAGGTGGTAACTGAGTGTGCAATGACACAAGCAAAAAAAAATTTGACAAGAAAATGCTGGTTCAAAAGTATGGAATTGCACGGGTAATTATGGCAAATAAGCAGGTTCCTGAAAATTCAATGGCAGGAACTGATAATGCTCTCAATGACAAGGGCATAAACAATAGCAAAATGCAATACACAGGTGAATGAGCATAAACAAAAATATGGGCTAAAGAAATATTGTGGAGAAAATAAATGGAGACACTGGAGAAAATGCAGGTGTCTAGTCACAAGTTGTTGAACTTCAGGCTGAATAATAAAAAAAAACACACTAGGAAGTTTAAAATGACACTTTAAACACACTAACACATCAGAGCTGTGCAGGGTGGTTGTCAATTTGTGGCTAGCTTGCAGATGCAACAATCAAAATAATAGCACACAGGAATTACTGCAACTAAAAAAAAAAATATGGGTAGTACAATGAACGTTGGGCAGTGTCAATTAATAAGAAGTTGATAGGCAAGGTGCAGAATAATGCACTAGAATTTAAAATGCAAAAATGAAAGTGCAAAATGCAACAATACTGCTGAAAGATGGCAAATTACACAAAATGTACACTGCTACTGGAACTGAACAATTCACTGAAAGTATTGGCTTCAGTGATGACTGTATTGGTGCAGGCCAATTAAATAATGTCACAATTTTTTAGGAAATGCTAGGTAAGTCACTGTTTACTTAACTTTTGATTGTAGATGGTGTGGAAGCAGGCAGGCAGGTTCTGAAACTTGGTGTGTACTGGTGACGCTTGAGAGGAGCGGTACACACTCTAGAAACTCTTGTGGACTGCTATGGGGTCTTCAATGTTGTAGAAAATATTGGGCAAGACTTGGGAAGAACAGGAAAACGGCACAGAACTCGGTGAAAATGAGTGATTTCAGTAATGGAACAGGGAAACTCGTCAGCTGAGCGTGGCGGTGTGGTGTTTACACTGAGAAACTTGTCTGAGTGCGCTGCTGACCACGGCTTTGGGACACTCAACCGAACAAAGTAACTAATTATTTACTTAAAAATGAAATACAAGGTATTACTGCAAGGGGCTGCAAACAATTACAGTCATCCCTCCGTTTTCGTGTATCTCTGTTTTCGTGTGTTTCAGTTTTCGTGCAGTTTTTTCGGGGAAAATTTACCTCCGTTTTCGTGTGATTCCCTCTGACCGCAGGTTCGAACCCCACCCGTGGTATGGACTGGCTGTATAGTCTGTTGCATAGATCATCGCCCCTATAGCCCTATCCTAAGCCAGGCCTCCTACTTGATGGTCTGGTCCCTGTCCTCCCTCACCGTGCTGCCATTGTCACCACCACCACTACCAGTAGTACTGGAACAGTGACCCAGGATAGTATTAAGTATAAAAGACGGAAATATGTAAGTATATAACAAAATAGTACAGGAACAGCGACCTAACACAGCAGAGCAAGTTGTTAATAGAATGAACTGTTAGAGAATTACATTCAACTCAACCCACCTGCCTGTCCCCCAACCCTAAACCCTCAAGGATTGGCATATAAAACAGAGGAATCACAATAGCCAGAAATAAGATCTGTGGTGTATGTGGGAAAATCCTAGGAAGAAGCATTAGGGAAATATGTGGTATAAATTTTATGTTTCATTTACAAAGCTTAATACTGTCATGAACAATGACCTTAAACAGGAAAGGTGTTTCTGGATTTGCCCCAGAGAGATGGAAAGCTGAACATGTATAAGGGAAGTATTGAAAATCGAAAACCCAGGAGGAGCTTGCCATAAATATATACTAGAGTGGAAGAGAGAGAGAGAATGTTGATATACATCTGGAAAATACTTGTGGGCCTTGTCTCAAATCTGCACACTACCATAACATACTGGAGTGAGAGAGATGGGAGGAAGTCCAAAATAAACCTAGTGAAAAGCAGGGAAGCCATGGGCTCAAGGAAACATTATATCAATGTTTATGACTATTCAGCATCTATCCAGAAGATATCAGAAACACTGCTGGGACAAGTGTAGAAATCTTTGGAGGAAACTGGACAAGTATCTTCACCATGTGCCAGATCAACCAGGTTGTGATGGATATGTGGATCAGTAGGCCACCAGTAGCAAGAGCCAGGTTGACCAGGCTAGCACCAGACAAAAATATTTGCAATTCTGTATACTGTACTAATAGGGAAAATACCTTACTATATAAATAAAAAATAATTGATTTTGAAATATATAAATACGTACTCAGAATTGTTTAATATTCAGTTTAAAAACTTTTTATGGGAGTATATAAAGAAGTAATAATGAGGATGGCTGTACAGGCATAATGCTGACAGTTGTAGGTATTAACACAATATGCAGAAAGCTTCTGCTCAGTGTTGAGCTTTATTAAGCCATATACAGGATGCTTTTTTATTCATATACTCAGGGAGAGAGAGGTAAGAATTGTATGACTATTGGTGGTCATGCAGAGAGTGGAGTACTGCAGCCAGCCTAATGCTCCGTTATTAATGTTTGAATATTTTTTATTAAAGACCAAGTTTTTTTTTTTTATCATACCGGTTGTCTCCTGTCAAGGCAGGGTGTCCCGATAAAGAAGAAATGAAAGTTTTTCTTTTTAGATTTAGTAATTTATACAGGAGAAGGGGTTACTAGCCTCTTGCTCCTGGCATTTTAGTCTCCTCAGACGACATGCATGGCTTGCAGAGGGAGAAGTCTTTCTTTACTTTCCCATGGATAATTAAAGGCCAAGTGTTTCCCACGAGTACCCTGGTTCTGTTCACTAGTGTCTGTTGTGCCAATACAGTGGAACTTCGGTTTTCGTCATTAATTTGTTCCAGAAAGTCTGACGAAAACTGAAGCAATATTTCCCATAAGAAATAATGTTAATCCAATTAATCCATTCCAGACACCCAAAAGAATTAACAAAAAATACATTTTATAGAGAATAACTAGAGTTTTACATACAGAAAACAATGAGAAATAAATATAAAGGACTAATGAAATGGATGAATGAACATTTAGTAAAGTATCACTTTTACCTTTATTGAAGACTCTTGTTGGCGTATGGAAGACGCAAGGAGGGAAGAGGGAGGAGGAGTGGTTATTGGTTGGAAGGGGAATAACCCTTCATAAGGACTTCAGAGGGAGATAAGAACACTTTTCTTATCTCCCTCTTTCTCTGTGCTCTCCGTATTTGTGATCCTCAGTTCCTTGAAGCAGAAATTTCCACTCTTCATAATTCATTTACCCGCCTTGGCTACCCTTCCCATTTCATAGACTCTGCTTTCTCTCGTGCCAAACAGACTTTCTTCTCTCCTAAACCCTCTACTACTGGGAACTCTCCTGTCCTCTGCCTTCCTTACATCTCTGGTCTCTCTAATCTCAACAACTCTCTCCGTTCCTTAGACATCAAACTTACCTTTCGCCAGACTAACACTCTTCGCACTAATCTAGTTTACACCTCCCCTCCCTCTATAGATTCTCCTGGAGTCTACTCTGTTTCTTGCTCCTCCTGTCCTCTTCAGTACTTTGGAGAAACTGGGCGATCTCTTTCTGACAGACTTAGGGAGCACAAAAATAGTGTTAGGCTTGCCGACACTAATAATGCTCTTTTCTGTCATGTCAGAGATCACAGTCATCCTATTGATTGGTCTTCTGCTAAAACTGTCTACCCTACGTCCAACTTTCACAGTCGCTGTCTGGTTGAATCCTCCCTTATACACAACTTTCCCTGTATGAATCTTAGCCCTGGCTTTGTCTCTGTAGATGCTTTCCTCTCCCATTACATTGTTAAATGCTCCAAACTTCAGAACACCCGTGACTTAACCTGATTCCTTCTATCTCTTCCCCCTTCTCCTCTTTCTTCTTTCTCCTCTGGGTTTTCTTTCTTTTCTTTTGCCTTGTATTTGACCTTCTTTTTTTTATTTTAATTTTTTTCCTCTGTGTTCTTGTCCTTACCCTATGCAAGCTGCCAGCTTCATTGCAGTGCTCCTGTCCTAGAATATGACTGACTCCACTACTACTACTTCCACTACCACTACTACTTCCACTATTACCCCTCCACCACTTTCTTGTGCCCTCCCCTGTCTGCCTGCCTATATATAACACCTTCCACCTGTCCTTTGTGTTAGTGTGACTTTGTAAATGGTCCAAGTCGGACCGAAATGTCGTCGTAAGCTCCTCTTTTCTATGTGCGGGTTGTGTGTGTATTGTTCCAGTCATGGTATTGTGCCTTTTTTGTTATCTACAATGGATTATTACGAATGTTTCGGATGAACACGCAGGGTGATGCTCACTCGATGAGAAACAAAGGCAGACTGACTCAGAACGCATGGGATGCTTTGTGTGGGCGCGGGCAGGAGGACATATTCGGTATGGTGGACCAACGAAAACCGAGGTGGTGAATGAAAACTGGGACAAAATTTTGAAAAAAAAAAAAAAAGGTTATCGGAAACCAAATTTGACAAAAACCAGGGTAAACGAAAATTGAGGTTCCACAGTACTTGCTGATTCCTGGAAGCATCTTTTATATCTATTCTCTCTAATAAAAAATTGGTATCTTTCCACACTGTAAGATGTGTTCCTCTTTAACCCATTAACTGTCCAAACGTATATATACGTTTTTACCGCTAGCGCTCTGACCTTGATTTTCCCCATAAGAAAGCATGTAAAAAAAACGTATATATACGTTCGGAGCGCTAGCGGTATAAACGTATATATACGTTTGGACAGTTAATGGGTTAAGGGGGGCTCTTGTCACGGTAAAGAGGCTATCGGTCTGAGGAATTAGACCTCTTGGTCGTCTTCCTCAAACCGAACCTAAATCCCCCCCAATCCCCCCTCCCCTTTCCCATCTTCCCCATCCTCCCTTTTACCTTTCCTCCTCCTCATCCCTCCCTTATTCCCTTCCAATTTTTACCCTGTGAGTCTCTCTCCACAGACATTCTGGTTCCTAGGTAGGGGGAAGGGTACCGTGGTCCATCCCATTCCATTGAGGTTCTTGGCGGTGGTGTAGTTTGCCGTGGAATCTGGATTGCCTGGGGATGTCCCGATCCCTCTCCGATCTCCCGGGGGGTGGCTTTGGGTGTCTTTTGGGCGACGGGTGTATATCTGGAAGCCACCTTTCGGATTCCGGGGGTGGTGGCCGAAGGAGGTATGCTTTGTGGCGGGTGTCCGACCGCCCTCTCTTGTCCGCCAAGGTGGCTTGGTGGATGTGAGGTTGCAATCCCGGATTGCTGGTTTACTGGAATGAAGGGTAGAGTATGGCACGGGTTCCATGCCACATCTGCACTACTTGTGGTGCTGAGGTCTTTTTGGGCGCGGAGGGGGATTTACGCCCCTTTCATTCCTCCTAGAAGCTATTCCTCCACGTTCCCACTTTTTTTTTTTTTTTTTTTATTATTATTATTAAAAATGAAAAGAAAGAAGTAACCTAACCATGGATGACACAATCCGGCAACTTTCTATCCCCGGGCCCCTTCCTGATACCGCACCCAGTTCTGACCCTCCCTCATTCTTGGACTACTCGTTGGACACTTCCAATACCCCTGTACCTCTTGCTGGTGCCAGTTCGTCACCTGCTTAAGGTACCGTGGTTCCGACTGGCCTCTTTGATATGTCTGACCTCCGCTCTTCTTTGACTGTGCTTTCGGCTTCTCCCTCTACGGTGAGGCAATTTTCGGGTTGCTTGCCCGTCCCACATCGGACCAACTCCTGTGTTACATCTAAACGACCAAGACCCTTACGTGACGTTTCGACACTGCATTATCATTCATCTCAGAAACGACCAGCTTGCCACGCACTCCCCTTAAACACTTTGTTTCACACTTCACAATGGACAAAGTTTTTTACACTAAGACCGACTTCTTCTACTACCTATCTTTCCGATCATAGTATTGCTAAGGCCCTCCTACGCCATGTGGTAAAGATATCGCCTTTCACACCCTCAAAAGTGGCACACGCATTGTTACGGTCCAGAATGCTGACCAAACTCGTGATCTTTCTCGCCTTACGTCCATAGATGCTGCTCCTGTCACTATTGAAAAACATCATTCTCTAAACTCTTGTAATGGCACTTGTTTTTCTACCCCATACCATTGTCCAACAGAATTTTCAAACCTGTGGTCATGACATTCTGGAGCAGCTTGAGCTACAGGACCTTCCTATACTCAAAGTTGACACTTTTGTCCTCCCTGCCCGCCGGCGAAGACAATATCCTTGCAATATTGCTCGCTTAACATTCGACTGTCGTGACCTTCCGCCCTCGGTCTACATTGCAGGTCAACGTTTACAAGTTCGAAAGGTGACCCCTACACTGCAACAGTGTAGAAACGGCTGGCGTTTTGGTCGTCCGGCGAAATACTGCAGGTCCATGGCCGAATGTCCAGTCTGTGGTGCCGACGACCATGCCAGTCCTTCTTGTAATCTACCTCCCTCTTGCCTTAACTGTCGTGAGGCACATCCATCTTACTCTCGCCATTGTCAGGTTTACCTAAATGAGCGGGAAATCCGTTGTCTCAAAGAGGCGGAAGGCTTCTCATATGATATGGCCATCTCATCTACGCCTTCAAGGGAGACTTCCCCGTATTTCCTATTCTCGCATTGCTAAACGTCCCCCCACTTCTGGGGTCACAACTTACGAGGCTTCCTTTGTGGTCGCCCCATCCTCAGTCACCTGTCTCGAGTTCTTTTGCTGTTCTTGGCTGAGGTCCCTACCTTGCCATCCCATACTGTTCTCACCCCTTCCTCTACTCACTCGCACAGTTCTGTGTCTACACGCCCTCGTCCAACACCTAATCCTCACCGCCCCTCTTCTCATAAGTCCGGCAAAAAATCTCCATTGCCGGGTTCTTCACCTCCGACCAGTTCTGTAACGTGTGTGGAGGTTCATCCTCCTCCTCGTTCAATACCTCCATCCCCAGGTCGCTTCCACTCCTGTCCCCTCCCAAGCCCCTTCGACAGTTTCCTTTTCCATCTCCTCGCCCTCTACTTTAGTAGTCTATAGTCTCCCCGATTGTTGCTCACCCTCCTCCTTCTTCCATCTCTAATGTGGTCCCACATCCTGCATCTTTGTCTTCCGAAACGCTGGAAGCTATCGCAGAATATATTACAGAGATTGGAACGTTGATGGACACCTCTCCAGTTCCTCCTCCTCTCTTTTCTCCGTCTACCCCCTCCTTTCTTCACAGCGTCCCACTCCTTCTCTGCTTACAGGTCTTCCGCTACCTCCACACGTGGACTTTTCTAACCCTAGTCCATAGATACCTCTAACTTCGACTTGTATCTTTCTCTTCATAAATCATGGCTTATTTACAGTGGAATATCCGAGGCCTCAGGGGTAACCGGGGTGAGCTTCAGGTGTTGCTCTTCCAGTTTTTTCCTGTTGGGGTCTGTTTGCAAGAACCCAAATTACAATCCGCTGTTATCTGTCCCTTTTCGGGCTATGATTTGTTATATTCATTGGATCCTTTTTCCGATGGAACCTTTAATGAAAGTGCTCTTCTTATACGCACTGGTATTCCATACCGTCAACTCTATGTTCATTCTTCTCTACATTACACTGCAGCCCGTATCCACTTGAATAAGTGGTATACACACTCTTCTTTATATCTCTCCCCTTCTCGGGCATTGTCTATCCAAAATGTTGATTTTCTGGTTTCTTCCTTGCCGCCACTCCTTCTGTTACTTGGTGATTTTAACGCACACCGTTTTCTCTGGGGGGGGGTTCGCACTGTGAACTCCCGTGGCGTTCAGTTGGAGGCATTTCTTGCTTCTCTCCCCCTCCATGTTTTAAATACGGGTACTCCCACCCGTTTTGATCCTCGAACTCATTCTTTCTCTTGCATCGATCTCTCCATCTGCTCTTCTTCAACTGTCCTTGACTTCACCTGGTCTGTCCTCCCAGACTTACATGACAGCGATCATTTCCCAATCATCCTCATGTCCCCTTCATATTCTCCACCTCCTCATAGCCCACGCTGGCAATTTGATCGGGCGAAATGGGACCTTTACGCACATCTTACTGCCTTTCATGAGGCTCCTTCCTCGTCCTCCATTGATGAGGTTTTACATCTCTTCTCGTCCTCTGTCTTAACCGCAGCTTCACATTCTATCCCCCAAACCTCGGGCAAGCATTCTCAGAAGTGTGTGCCTTGGTGGTCTCCTGGTTGTGCTCGGGCAGTACGTTTGAAAAGCGCTGTGTGGGGCAGGTACCAGTATAACATAACCACAGACCACAGAGAGACTCCTTGATTTTAAGCAGAGGAGAACAATTGCTCTCCTTGTCATACACGACGTTAAATGCACTTGCTGGCGGGATTACATTTCCACCGTCACTTCGGCTTCTTGATGAGTACAGTCTGGAAGAAAGTTCAGAAATTGAGTGGTAAATTCTCCCCCGACTCGGCTCCTGTTCTTCGGATTGCTGGTGTCGATATAGCACACCCTCTTGCCGTTGCCACTGAAATTGGTAATCATCTGGTCCGCATTTCTCAGGGGCTCCATCTATGCCCCTCGTTCCTTTCTTCAAAGTCTGCCAGCGAGTTAAAGCCCTTAGATTTTTCTTCTCTCGGAGAAGAATCTTATAATGTGCCTTTTACCCTTTGAAGAACTGGAGGCAACACTTTCCACTTGCCGATCATCGGCAGCTGGGCCAGATGGCATACATGTTCGTATGCTACAGCATTTACATCAGTCTGCTCTTGCTGTCCTCTTACGACTCTTTAATCTTATATGGTCGCAAGGGGTTATTCCACAGCTGTGGAAGTCTGCTATTGTTCTCCCTTTTCGCAAACCGGGTACTATGGGACATGATACCTCCCACTACTGTCCCATCACTCTTACCAGTGCAGTTTGCAAGGTGATGGAACGTCTAGTTAATAGACGTTTGATGTGGTATTTAGTGACGCACAGTAGTCTCTCCACTAGTCAATGTGGCTTTCGTAAGGGCCGTTCTGCCATTGACCCTTACTGCGCTTGGATACACATATTCGTAATACCTTTGCTAATAACCACTCAGTTATCGCCATCCTTTTTGACCTTGAGAAGGCTTATGACACAACGTGGAGGTATAATATCTTGGCCCAGGCCCACTCCTTAGGCGTCCGTGGCAATCTACCATTTTTCTTTAAGGCCTTCCTAACTGAAAGACATTTCCGTGTCCGGGTTAGTAATGTACTTTCCCCGGAGTTTGTCCAAGCTGAAGGTGTCCCCCAGGGATGTGTTCTGAGCACAACACTTTCTCCTTGCTATAAATAATCTGGCATTTGTTCTCCCATCCAATATTTGGTCATCGCTTTATGTTGATGACTTTGCTATAGCTTGTGCGGGTGCTGACTGTCACCTCATTGCAGTTTCCCTCCAGCATGCCATCAACCGGGTTTCCGATTGAGCCACCACTCAGTTTTAAATTTTCTATTGGCAAAACTCATCAAATTACGTTTATTAGACGTTCAGTGGTCTCTGACCATCCATTATACCTATACGGCTCACGTATCCCAAAACATGATAGTCAGGTTTCTCGGCCTCCTGTTTGACCGTCGATTGTCCTGGAAACCTCACATTACCTCTCTGAAGGCGACTTGTCATAGCCGACTGAACCTCCTTAAAGCCCTAGCACATCTTTCATGGGGGGCTGATCGTAGAACTCTCCTTTGCCTGCATTCAGCCCTAATTTTATTGAAACTCGATTATGGTGACGAGATATATTCGGCGGCCTCCCCTGCTACTCTTAATCCTATCCATCACCAAGGATTGCGTTTATGCCTTGGTGCTTTTCGTTCTTCCCCAGTTGAGAGCCTCTATGTAGAAGCGAACATTCCATCCATGTCCAATCGTCGTGATACACATTGCCTTCGCTATTATGTTCGCTCTCACGACCTCCGCAATCCTTCCATGTATAGGATTATCACAGATGTTAGTAGACGCTCTTTATTTGTTCATTGACCCTGTTTACTTCGTCCCTTTTCTCTTCGTCTACATTCGCTCGTCTTCCCTTCAGCTACCACCTTTCTATGTTCATGTGGCATCTCCTTTTCCCCTACCCCCTTGGGAAGTTCCTGCTGTCTGTGTCTGTTCTTTTCCTCTGCCTTGCAATGAAAGCCCAACTCCTTACGGTGGCTTCTCGCTCTCTTTTTCTAGACCACTTCCGTTCTCATTCCCATGTCATCGCAGTGTATACCGATGGTTCTAAGTCATCAGACGGCATCGGATTCGCAGCAGTGTTTCCGGACAGCGTCGTGCGAGGGCATCTATTATCCTCGGCTAGCATATTTACGGCTGAATTGTATGCCATTCTTGTGGCACTTATCCGTATTGCATCTATGCCTGTGTCACCATTTGTGGTCATTTCAGACTCCCTTAGTGCTTTACAGGCTATCCGGAAATTTGATACACCTTACCCCCTAGTTCTTCGTATCCAACTTTGATTATGCCGTATCTCTAGCAAATACAAAGAAATTGTTTTTTGCTGGATCCATGGTCATGTTGACATACAGTGCAATGAACAGGCAGACACTGCTGCGCGGTCAGCAGTACATGACCTTCCAGTTTCATATAGAGGTGTTCCATTCACGGACTATTTTGCAGTCATTGCTACGCACCTTCGCACCCGTTGTCAACAATGCTGGTCTGACCTGCTAAATAACAAACTTCATTCTATTAAACCGAGTATAGTTTTCTGGCCTTCTTGTCACCAATGTCGAGGTTGGGAGACTACACTCTCCTGTCTTCGCATCGGCCACACTCGTCTTACCTATAGGTATCTCATGGAGTAGCTCCCTGTCCCTCTCTGTGAGCATTGTCAGGTTCCATTATCTGTTCGCCATTTTCTGTTGGACTGCCCACTCTATCAACGTGTATGCAGAATTTACCTCCGTCGTCGTCTTCGCTCTGCTGCCCTTTCTTTACCTTCCCTTCTTGCTGATGGGCTTGCCCTCCTTTAATCCTGACTCTCTCATTGACTTTTTGACAGCAACTGACTTACTACACAAACTCTGAAGATTATACCTCTAGCACTCCCCTCAGTCCCTTCTACCTCATTCTTTTGCTACCTTCTATCCCTGCACTATCCACTGTCCTGCTGCACTCCATACCCTACTAATCATCCCTCTTCCTCTTACAACCCATTCTCCCTACATCCTGCCCTACCCTGCTGCGCTGTATGACCCCTGTGGTTTAGCGCTTTTTTTTTAATTATAATAATAATGTAAGATGTGTTTGTCGTGTTGTGTAAAACTTATTTTCTGTATGACTTGTTAAAATGCAATTTGAGTGAAATGTAGTTCCAGTAAAAAAAATTCTTCATGTTGTCTTCATGCCCATATTAGGGAAGATATTTAGTACCTTTAGTTGTTGAAATTGCTTATTAAATATTGAAGATAATGTTAGTCTGTGGATTACAGATATAACTTGAACTTTCATAAGAGCTCTTCTTTATTGTTTTAACATTTATTTGGCTAGTACTGAATGTAGGAGTCATGCATGTTGTGATGAGTAAAATAATATACTTTAGACATGTTCTACCAAACTCTAACTTTATTATATTTTATTAATGTGCATATATATTTTTTGTTTGTGTGAAGTGCTGCTTTCCTGCTGGACTTTCCCCTGAAGCACAAGATTCCTCTAGAGTACATGATTGTTGAAGTAGTGCTGGCTGAGCTCTTCCACCTACCTGGGCCACGGTACATTGAAATCTGCTATGGCTCGCTCCTAATTGAGCTCTGTAAATTACAGCCTGCTACCATGCCTCAGGTCAGTGACTATTTATTATGGATGGAATGAGGTGCTGGGGTCATCCCAGGAAGAGTTGAAGGCAGGGTTTGTAGGAGAGTATAAATGAAAGGTTTGAGCATCTGTTAGGTATGTATGAATGTTAAGATTCAATTGAGATTAGAAAAGTGGCTTTTGCTGTTTGACATGTTATCACAATGTAAGTGAGGTATTGTATAAAAAGGGACTCAAAAAAAAAAAAAAACTGGCTACCCAGATTTGAATTCTGGCACTCTGAAGAATGATTGGGGATGTTGCAGTTTGAATGTTATTTGAAATGTGATATCTGCATATTATGATATGGCTATTGAATGAGTGATGGTGAATGAATTTCCTACTTTAGTCACACTGCCACCTTAGTGTGCAATAGCTGATGCAGTAAAAAAAAAATTCATGTCATTGCCCTGTAACATTAATTGAAGAGATTGGCAGTCAAATTGCCAATAAATGAACAAATCACAGCAACCTTATATACACCATTGGAAAAAAAACAGGATGCTTTCAGCATTGCACCATTTCTGAAGTACGTAAATCATTCTCTGAAAAAATAAAATCACACCTTTCTTTACCAATTTTGATGGAATGTTGGTATGGTTCTTAGTAGGGCTTGATGTTGTTCAAACTGAAAATCATATTTCTTGCTCCTCCTGTCCTCTTCAGTACTTCGGAGAAACTGGCCGATCTCTTTCTGACAGACTCAGGGAGCACAAAAATAGTGTTAGGCTTGCCGACACTAATAGTGCTCTTTTCTGTCATGTCAGAGATCACAGTCATCCCATTGATTGGTCTTCTGCTAAAACTGTCTACCCTACGTCTAACTTTCATAGTCGCCGCCTGGTTGAATCCTCCCTTATACACAACTTTCCCTGTATGAATCTTAGCCCTGGCTTTGTCTCTGTTGATGCTTTCCTCTCTCATTACATTGTTAAATGCTCTAAACTTCAGAACACCCGTGACTTAACCTGATTCCTTCCCTGTCTTATCTTCCCTTCTCCTTTTTTCTCCTTGGGTTTTCCTTTCTTTCTGTTCTTTCTTTTGCCTTGTATTTTCCTTCATTTTTCGCTTTTCTTCCCTCTCGTACCCCCCTTGCGGGCCGCTAGCCTCATAGCAGTGCTCCTTCCCATATGACTGTCTACTCTACTACCTTTACTACTACCTTTACTACTACCACTACTACCACTACTCCTACATTTCCCCACTCTCTTGTACCCTCCCCTGTCTGCCTGCCTATAAATACCCTTCCTCTGTCTCTGTGTGTTAGTGTGACTTTGTAAATGGTCCAAGTCGGGCCGAAACGTCGTCGTAAGCTCCTCTCTTTTATATGTGCGGGTTGTGTGTGTATTGTTCCAGTCACGGTATTGTGCCTTTTTTGTTATTTGTGCTAATTGTATGTACTCAACTGAAGAGGTCAAGAGTGCACCAAAATTTTGAAAATCATTTTTGTTAAACACAAAGATAGATATGTTACAGCCTAATATAGTAATCTTGACTCTATCCTTTAAGTGGGATTTTAGTCTCACAGCCAGACAGGACTGTGAAGTGTTAGAAAGGTTTATTATTATTACAGTAGGGCCCTGCTTTACTGCGTTTTTCCTTAGAAAGTCCTAGTGAACCTAAATTGGCAGTGGCAAAACACAAGGATAGTGATTAAAGATAATGGAAGTGGTTTAAACTTAAAATGTGGCATAGCATGCGATACATCTGGCAGTGCTGCCAGGCAGCCACTCAAGCCTACCATACACAACCATAAAACACCATATATCTCATACCACAATATCCAGTCTAGACTAGTGTGAGGAACTCAGTAAGACCAGTAAAAGTCGACAGATAAGTGGAAATATAAAATAAGATGAATATTGGATATTGTATAAGTGATATAACGAAGGAAAGGGATACGAATGGGCAGTGATATAGTGAACTGAATTTGTGGACAAAAATAATATTAATTAATCCCAAGTGATAGTGTATTATCTTGGCACAGATCCACCACTTCCCCACCACCCAGCTCACCCCCCCCCCCCACCTCCCAGCACCCATACCATCTTCCCATGGATCCTCACCCCCCACAAATAGCCTACCCACAACAACCCACCACATACACCTGCCCAGGAGTGAACATGGCAAGATATAAGGTCTGTTGTATATGTAAAAAAAACTTTTGGGAGAAATATTAGGGGCATTGATTGTGAAATATGTGGTAAAACATTCCATATATCATGTACAAAGCTTCATGCAAACATGATAAATGACCCAAAACAAGAAAGTTGATTCTGGATTTGCCCCAGTGAGTTGGAAAGCTGGTCGGGCATAAGAGAAGTACTGAAAAGTGAAAACCTAGAAAGCGTAAGAAAGTTTCTAAGGAGCTGGCCAGATATATACAAAGAGTGGAAAACAGGGGGTAAGGAACAAGAAAAGGAGGAAAGCGCAAATAAAGATGAAAACCAAGGAGTGAAAATAAGAGTGGAAAAAGTCATCCAGAGCAAGTCTGAAAAGAACAAAACAGGGATACATAACATAGAGGAAAGGGAAAGGGAGGAAGTGAAAGCTAGAGCAGGAACAAACGAAAATGAAGAAGGGGAAGAACTACGCCTGGATGAAAGAGAAGAAAATGCAGATCAGGCGGCAGATCTTGGGAAAGACACAAAATCATTAAATATAGGCAGTCAAAACATTTGCAGATTCTATGCAAAAGGTATGTGCTTATATGGCAGAGCTTGCTGGAATAAACACACCAGAAAACGTGCCAACATGTTGAGGAAGGGAAAGTGTCGTTTCAACAAAGAGTGCAGATACTTCCATCCTGTAATGTGTCAAGCTTCATCACAGTCCAGAGAATGTTATGACCTGAGCTGCCCAGACCACCATATAAAGGAAACAGTATGCTACAGAGAAAGCAGGGAAAGGGAAAATGAACAGCAATCTTTTTTAGATATAATGAGAAACAACCAGACCAAAGAAAGAAACAAAAGGGGGAAATGGTACAGAGGGGACAGATGGACAGCACAATGAGACATACCAAAACAGGCAACAGCTCATCAGGGTCGAATGAACAATCAAATGCAAAGTCAGTACTGGAGAAACCAGGGGTATGTACACCAGGGGCCATACTAGGTAGTACATCACCAGTGGTACTAACGAAACAAAAAGAAAGGCAAAACATCCCAAATGGTAACTCCTGCTTCATATTTGCAAATATTCAGGGTCTGAAATCAAATGAAAATGACAGTTAGTTATGTCAGTGGGCTCCTATGAGAAGCGAATGCCATGTTTGGAGCATTTACAGAAAAACACACGAGATGTTTTGGACGGAGAGATTAACCCTTTCGGGGTTTTGGTCGTACTAGTACGTCTTACGAACTGGGGTTATTGACGTACTAGTACGCCTAAATTCTAGCGCCCTCAAATCAAGCAGAAACAGGCTGTTAGGCCTTGATGTGATAGAATGGGTCTGTGCGGTCAGTGTGCGCAGTATAAAAAAATTTCTGCACCACACAGTGCATAATGAGGAAAAAAAAACTCCGACCGTGTTTTTGGTTTAAAACAGCGACTTTGCAGTCTATTTTCGTATGGTATTTATTGTTGTATTCTCGTTTTCTTGTTCTTATTTGATAGAATGGAAGATATATTACAGAAATAGAGATGATTTTGATTGGTTTGACAATAACAAGTACCTTGAAATTGAGCTCAAAGTAGCGAAAATGTTCGATTTTTGACGATGTTCAAGAGTAAACAAATCACACCATGCGTCCAATACACATCAACTGGCGAGTCTAATATTCATGCACAAGTGCTCTGATATTATTTATACCATTTTTACAATGATGCAGTTGTATACATAACAATAAATCTTCTATTTTTTTGTGAGAATAAAAATTCAAAATGGAAAGCAAAAGTAATGTAAGAGGGGCCTGGAGACGTAACTAATGAACAGAGAAGATGTTATTTTAGTGCCAGGAATGTCTGTCTTGTTTATTATGGATCCTATTTTGAAATTGGCATCGTTTGAAATTTGTGTGAAATTGGCCAAATTGCCATTTTCTGACCACTATTTTGGGTAGTTGAAATTGGTAAATAGGCGGTTTCTTGTACTCAATCGATAGAAGAAATGGAGTTCTAGCGAAATAGCTATAATTTTAGTAGACTGAAACATTGCAATGTGCCGAAATTAGGGCTCAAAGTGGGCGAAATCGCCGATGCGTAAGTGTCATGGCTACCGCTAACTTCGCGAAAGCATAATTCCGTTAGTTTTCGATCAAATTTCATAATTTTTGTGGCGTTATAATCGGAAAAAGTCTCTCTATCATTCCATAAGAATTTTTTTTTTTTTTTTAAATTCGTGGACCCTGAGAACGAGTTTCAGAGACCCCCCTTGGACCCCCAAAGGGTTAAGATAGAAAACAATAACGATACTCTCTGTTGCACAGAAGTGTTGAACGCTACGAATGATATAGCAGAAATCCTCGGCATTAAAGTTGAAAATGGGAATTTAGTAATTATCCTAGTATATAAACCACCATCAGCAACTGCTGAGGAATTCACAGATTAGTTAACCCATAAACGGTCCAAACGTATACAGTGTATATACGTTTACTACCGCAGTGCCCCAAATATTTTGATTTTTTATTTTCTTATAGAAATAGAGCACATTTTTCTAAGTGTTATAGGATAAAAAAAAATTTAGGCTCAGTACTTACCGATATATGAGGCCGAGAAGTTAGCACTGAATGCTCACCTGATGGCAACATTGAGTTCTGCCGCTTGCAGAAGTGTTGCCGATATACCTTTTTTTCTCGTTTTTATATTTTATATAATTTTTATGTTCTGATAATTACAATTTATAGTAGTTCTTGTCATTTCGTAACCAATCTTTGTTCTAACGCTAATATTAGGTACTGAAATTGTACTCAAATTGTCACACACTGACAGGTGGACATTTACAACTGCCTTGGTCATTTACTATTGTCTAGGAATATATACAAAGTATTTATAGGTCCCAGCAATGTTTTGGATATGTGGGAGTATATAATAATAATAATGATAATAATAGGAATAATAATAAGAAGAATAAGAATAAGTTCCCTTGAAGCATGATGTAAGACAAGTCAGTCCACTGCTGACAGTGATAAGATAATTGGTGACATTTGATGAGCGTAAGTGAGGGTGCAGTGATAAGATAAGATAAGGGGTGACATTTGGTGAGCATCCCCCTCTGTTTTCACGGTTACACAAACATATCTGTCTGTCTGTCAAGCTCTCTATCTGTCTACCTGTCAAGCTCTCTATCTGTCTACCTGTCAAGCTCTCTATCTGTCTACCTGTCAAGCTCTCTGTCAAGCTCTGTCTGTCAAGTTCTGTCTGTCTGTCAAGCTCTCTGTCTATCTGTGTCTGTCAAGCTCTTTCTGTCAAGCTCTCTGTCCGTTTAGCATCTAGCTCTCCCGTCTCAGAGGGATCCACTCCAGAACCAACACGTCTGTTTCCTGAGCAAGTGTAAATACGTATTTGCCAATCATGTTTACACATTATATCTACAAGCATTTTGTCTGGAATTTTTGGGTTATCCTAGGAAATTTACACTATGTATAATTGTATTTGTGTACATGTGAGACAGAGTCAGATAGATATAGACAGATAGTCAGATAGATATAGACAGATAGTCAGATAGAGATAGACAGATAGTCAGATAGAGATAGACAGATAGTCAGATAGAGATAGACAGATAGTCAGATAGAGATAGATAGTCAGATAGAGATAGACAGATAGTCAGATACAGATAGTCAGATAGAGATAGACAGATAGTCAGATAGAGATAGACAGATAGTCAGATAGAGATAGACAGATAGTCAGATAGAGATAGACAGATAGTCAGATAGAGATAGACAGATAGTCAGAGATAGACAGATAGTCAGATAGAGATAGACAGATAGTCAGATAGAGATAGACAGATAGTCAGATAGAGATAGACAGATAGTCAGATAGAGATAGACAGATAGTCAGATAGAGATAGACAGATAGTCAGATAGAGATAGACAGACAGTCAGATAGAGATATACAGACAGTCAGATAGAGATAGACAGATAGTCAGAGATACAGATAGTCAGATAGAGATACAGATAGAGATAGACAGTCAGATAGAGATAGACAGTCAGATAGAGATAGACAGTCAGATAGAGATAGACAGTCAGATAGAGATAGACAGTCAGATAGAGATAGACAGATAGAGATAGACAGATAGTCAGATAGAGATAGTCAGATAGAGATAGATAGTCAGATAGAGATAGACAGATAGTCAGATAGAGATAGACAGATAGTCAAATAGAGATACAGATAGTCAGATAGAGATAGACAGATAGAGATAGTCAGATAGAGATATACAGATAGATAGAGATAGTTAGAGATAGACAGATAGAGATAGACAGATAGAGATAGACAGATAGTCAGAGATAGACAGATAGTCAGATAGAGATATACAGTCAGATAGAGATATACAGTCAGATAGAGATATACAGTCTGATAGAGATAGACAGTCAGATAGAGATAGACAGATAGATAGAGATAGACAGATAGTCAGAGATAGATAGTCATATAGAGATAGATAGTCAGATATAGACAGTCAGATAGAGATAGATAGTCAGATAGAGATAGACAGTCAGATAGAGATAGACAGTCAGATAGAGATAGACAGTCAGATAGAGATAGACAGTCAGATAGAGATATATAGTCAGATAGAGATAGACAGATAGTCAGAGATAGACAGATAGTCAGAGATAGACAGATAGTCAGAGATAGACAGATAGTCAAATAGACAGTCAGATAGAGATACAGATAGTCAGATAGAGATAGACAGATAGTCAGATAGAGATAGACAGATAGTCAGATAGAGATAGACAGATAGTCAGATAGAGATAGACAGATAGTCAGATAGAGATAGACAGATAGTCAGATAGAGATAGACAGATAGTCAGATAGAGATAGACAGATAGTCAGATAGAGATAGACAGATAGTCAGATAGAGATAGACAGATAGTCAGATAGAGATAGACAGATAGTCAGATAGAGATAGACAGATAGTCAGATAGAGCTAGACAGATAGTCAGATAGAGATAGTCAGATAGTCAGATAGAGATAGTCAGATAAAGATAGTCAGATAGAGATAGACAGTCAGATAGAGATACAGATAGAGATAGACAGATAGAGATAGACAGATAGATAGAGATAGACAGATAGTCAGATAGAGATAGACAGTCAGATAGAGATAGATAGTCAGATAGAGATAGACAGATAGTCAGATAGAGATAGACAGATAGTCACATAGAGATAGATAGAGATAGACAGAGATAGACAGATAGTCAGAGATATACAGATAGAGATAGACAGATAGTCAGATAGAGATAGACAGATAGTCAGATAGAGATAGACAGATAGTCAGATAGAGATAGACATATAGTCAGATAGAGATAGACAGAGATAGACAGATAGAGATAGACAGATAGAGATAGACAGATAGAGATAGACAGATAGAGATAGACAGTCAGATAGAGATAGACAGTCAGATATAGACAGTCAGTCAGAGATAGACAGTCAGATATAGACAGTCAGTCAGAGATAGACAGTCAGAGATAGACAGATAGAGATAGACAGTCAGATAGAGAGACAGTCAGATAGAGATAGACAGTCAGAGATAGACAGTCAGATAGAGATAGACAGATAGTCAGATAGAGATAGACAGTCAGATAGAGGTAGACAGATAGTCAGATAGAGGTAGACAGATAGTCAGATATAGGTAGACAGATAGTCAGATAGAAGTAGACAGTCAGATAGAGCTAGACAGATAGTCAGATAGAGATAGTCAGATAAAGATAGTCAGATAGAGATAGACAGATAGTCAGATAGAGATAGACAGATAGAGATAGACAGATAGTCTAGTCAGATAGAGATAGACAGATAGAGATAGACAGATAGACAGATAGAGATAGACAGATAGTCAGATAGAGATAGACAGATAGTCAGATAGAGATAGACAGATAGTCAGATAGAGATAGACAGATAGTCAGATAGAGATAGTCAGATAGAGATACAGATAGAGATAGACAGATAGTCAGATAGAGATAGACAGATAGTCAGATAGAGATAGTCAGATAGAGCTAGACAGATAGTCAGATAGAGCTAGACAGATAGTCAGAGCTAGACAGATAGACAGATAGTCAGAGATAGATAGATACAGATAGTCAGAGATACAGATAGTCAGATAGAGATAGACAGATAGTCAGATAGAGATAGACAGATAGTCAGATAGAGATAGTCAGATAGAGATAGACAGATAGAGATAGACAGTCAGAGATAGACAGATAGTCAGATAGAGATATACAGTCAGATATAGATATACAGTCAGATAGAGATATACAGTCAGATAGAGATATACAGTCTGATAGAGATAGACAGTCAGATAGAGATAGACAGTCAGATAGAGATAGACAGTCAGATAGAGATAGACAGTCAGATAGAGATAGACAGTCAGATAGAGATAGACAGATAGTCAGATAGAGATAGACAGATAGTCAGATAGAGATAGATAGTCAGATAGAGATAGACAGATAGAGATAGACAGATAGTCAGAGATAGATAGTCAGAGATAGACAGATAGTCAGAGATAGACAGATAGTCAGATAGTCAGAGATAGACAGATAGTCAGATAGAGATACAGATAGTCAGATAGAGATAGACAGATAGTCAGATAGAGATAGACAGATAGTCAGAGATAGACAGATAGTCAGATAGAGATAGACAGATAGTCAGATAGAGATAGACAGATAGTCAGAGATAGACAGATAGTCAGAGATAGACAGATAGAGATAGACAGATAGTCAGATAGAGATAGACAGAGATAGACAGATATAGACAGATAGTCAGAGATAGACAGAGATAGACAGATAGTCAGAGATAGACAGATAGTCAGAGATAGACAGAGATAGACAGATAGTCAGATAGAGATAGACAGATAGATAGAGATAGACAGATAGTCAGATAGAGATAGACAGATAGTCAGATAGAGATAGACATATAGTCAGAGATAGACATATAGTCAGATAGAGATAGATAGAGATAGACAGTCAGATAGAGATAGACAGATAGAGATACAGTCAGATAGAGATAGACAGTCAGATAGAGATAGACAGATAGTCAGAGATAGACAGATAGTCAGATAGAGTTAGACAGATAGTCAGATAGAGATAGACATATAGTCAGATAGAGATAGACAGATAGAGATAGACAGTCAGATAGAGAGACAGTCAGATAGAGATAGACAGTCAGATAGAGATAGACAGTCAGATAGAGATAGACAGATAGAGATAGACAGATAGTCAGATAGAGTTAGACAGATAGTCAGATAGAGGTAGACAGATAGTCAAATAGAAGTAGACAGATAGTCAGATAAAGATAGTCAGATAGAAATAGACAGATAGTCAGATAGAGATAGACAGATAGTCAGATAGAGATATAGTCAGATAGTCAGATAGAGATACAGATAGAGATAGACAGATAGTCAGATAGAGATAGACAGATAGTCAGATAGAGCTAGACAGATAGTCAGATAGAGATAGACAGAGACAGATAGTCAGATAGAGATAGACAGATAGAGATAGACAGTCAGATAGAGATAGACAGATAGTCAGATAGAGATAGATAGTCAGAGATAGTCAGATAGTCAGATAGAGATACAGATAGAGATAGACAGATAGTCAGATAGAGATACAGATAGTCAGATAGAGATAGACAGATAGTCAGATAGAGCTAGACAGATAGTCAGATAGAGCTAGACAGATAGTCAGAGCTAGACAGATAGACAGATAGTCAGAGATAGACAGATAGATACAGATAGTCAGATACAGATAGTCAGATAGAGATACAGATAGTCAGATAGAGATACAGATAGTCAGATAGAGATAGTCAGATAGAGATAGTCAGATAGAGATAGACAGATAGTCAGAGATAGACAGATAGTCAGATAGAGATTGACAGATAGTCAGATAGAGATAGACAGATAGTCAGATAGAGATAGACAGATAGATAGAGATAGACAGATAGTCAGATAGAGATACAGATAGTCAGATAGAGATAGACAGATAGTCAGAGATAGACAGATAGTCAGAGATAGACAGATAGTCAGATAGAGATAGACAGATAGTCAGATAGAGATAGACAGATAGTCAGAGATACAGATAGTCAGATAGAGATAGTCAGATATAGACAGATAGTCAGATAGAGATAGACAGATAGTCAGATAGAGATAGTCAGATAGAGATAGACAGATAGTCAGATAGAGATAGACAGTCAGATAGAGATAGACAGTCAGATAGAGATAGACAGTCAGATAGAGATAGTCAGATAGAGATACAGATAGTCACATAGAGATAGACAGATAGTCACATAGAGATAGACAGATAGTCACATAGAGATAGACAGAGATAGACAGATAGTCAGAGATAGACAGATAGTCAGATAGAGATAGACAGATAGTCAGATAGAGATAGACATATAGTCAGATAGAGATAGACAGATAGAGATTGACAGTCAGATAGAGATAGACAGTCAGATAGAGATAGACAGTCAGATAGAGATACAGTCAGATAGAGATAGACAGTCAGATAGAGATAGACAGATAGAGATAGACAGTCAGATAGAGAGACAGTCAGATAGAGATAGACAGTCAGATAGAGATAGACAGATAGTCAGATAGAGATAGACAGATAGTCAGATAGAGGTAGACAGATAGTCAGATAGAGGTAGACAGATAGTCAGATAGAAGTGGACAGATAGTCAGATAGAGCTAGACAGATAGTCAGATAGAGATAGTCAGATAGTCAGATAGAGATAGACAGATAGTCAGATAGAGATAGTCAGATAGAGATAGACAGTCAGATAGACAGTCAGATAGAGATAGACAGTCAGATAGAGATAGACAGTCAGATAGAGATAGACAGTCAGATAGAGAGACAGTCAGATAGAGATACAGTCAGATAGAGATAGACAGTCAGATAGAGATAGACAGATAGTCAGATAGAGGTAGACAGATAGTCAGATAAAGAGACAGTCAGGTTTGACAGATAGTCAGAAGAGATAGTCAGATAAAGATAGTCAGATAGAGATAAGGGGAGATAGTCAGATGAGATGACAGATAGAAATAGACAGATAGTCAGATAGAGATAGACAGATAGTCAGATAGAGATACAGATAGTCAGATAGAGATAGACAGATAGTCAGATAGAGATAGTCAGATAGAGATAGTCAGATAGAGCTAGACAGATAGTCAGAGCTAGACAGATACAGATAGTCAGAGATAGACAGATAGATACAGATAGTCAGATAGAGATACAGATAGTCAGATAGAGATACAGATAGTCAGATAGAGATAGACAGATAGTCAGATAGAGATAGACAGATAGTCAGATAGAGATAGACAGATAGTCAGATAGAGATAGACAGATAGTCAGATAGAGATAGACAGATAGTCAGATAGAGATAGATAGTTAGAGATACAGATAGTCAGATAGAGATATACAGTCAGATAGAGATATACAGTCAGATAGAGATATACAGTCAGATAGAGATATACAGTCTGATAGAGATAGACAGTCAGATAGAGATAGACAGAGATAGACAGATAGTCAGATAGAGATAGATAGTCAGATAGAGATATACAGTCTGATAGAGATAGACAGTCAGATAGAGATAGAGATAGATAGATAGAGATAGTCAGATAGAGATAGACAGTCAGATAGAGATAGTCAGATAGAGATACAGATAGTCAGAGATAGACAGATAGTCAGATAGACAGATAGTCAGATAGAGATAGACAGATAGTCAGATAGAGATAGACAGATAGTCAGATAGAGATAGACAGATAGTCAGATAGAGATAGTCAGATAGAGATAGACAGATAGTCAGATAGAGCTAGACAGTCAGAGCTAGACAGATAGACAGATAGTCAGAGATAGACAGATAGATACAGATAGTCAGATAGAGATACAGATAGTCAGATAGAGATACAGATAGTCAGATAGAGATAGACAGATAGAGATAGACAGATAGTCAGAGATAGACAGTCAGATAGAGATTGACAGATAGTCAGATAGAGATAGACAGATAGATAGAGAGAGACAGATAGTCAGAGATAGACAGATAGTCAGATAGAGATAGACAGATAGTCAGAGATACAGATAGTCAGATAGAGATAGACAGATAGTCAGATAGAGATAGACAGATAGTCAGATAGAGATAGACAGATAGTCAGATAGAGATAGAGAGTCAGATAGAGATAGACAGATAGTCAGATACAGATAGACAGATAGTCAGATAGAGATACAGATAGTCAGATAGAGATAGACAGATAGTCAGATAGTGATAGACAGAGATAGACAGATAGTCAGATAGAGATAGACAGTCAGACAGACAGATAGTCAGATAGAGATAGACAGATAGACAGTCAGAGATAGACAGTCAGATAGAGATAGACAGTCAGATAGAGATAGACAGATAGTCAGAGATAGACAGATAGTCAGATAGAGGTAGACAGTCAGATAGAGGTAGATAGTCAGATAGAGCTAGACAGATAGTCAGATAGAGATAGACAGATAGTCAGATAGAGATAGTCAGATAAAGATAGACAGATAGAGATAGTCAGATAGAGATAGACAGTCAGAGATAGTCAGATAGAGATAGACAGTCAGATAGAGATAAACAGTCAGAGATAGTCAGATAGAGATACAGATAGTCAGATAGAGATAGACAGATAGTTAGAGATAGACAGTCAGATAGAGATAGACAGATAGAGCTAGACAGATAGTCAGATAGAGCTAGACAGATAGTCAGATAGAGCTAGACAGATAGATTGTGATGTAGTCAGTGTGCTGTGAGGTCTATCTAAGCAGCCACACCTGCACTTGGTAAATAGCTGTCAGACCACGCCTCTCGGATTAAGGCTCAGGTCTTTTGTCTTTTGGACTAGCGTCAGGTCAAAGCACATGGTGCACTCCTCATTGGGGGGATGCTTGGAGGAGGATATAAGGCCGAGGGAACAACTAGAGGGGGTGAGTCATACACGACTCATACATACACAGTGACTCACTCACGCACAGCAGCAGAAGTGCACCTCACACATTCCCAGTATTGTCATCCCTGCGATCCCCGCTGGGGAGGGAACCTTTACTGCGCTGTGTAGCATCACCACCATGATGCAATATTCCAACAGGGTCAAGATCAAGCCTGCTAGTGGAGTTATAAATGACTCCACTAAGCTAGCACTCGCGTCTGCTGTTAGCAGTAGTCTGCAAGTGAAATTCACTGCTATCCTGACACTCAAGGCGGCCTTCATTGTCGTCTGCACCGACGACAACGAGGCTGAGAAACTACTGACCACCACTGCTACTACCAAGCTTCAAGAACGGGATTCCAAGTCTGGACTTCCCTGCAATGAGGGCCAAGAGGACTGTGTTCCTCAAACGCCTGTCTCACTCATTACTGCACAAGACATCGCCGATATCAAGACATCTATAGAGGACCTGAACCCTGGGCAAAGGTCACTCCATTCTGAAAATACCTACTGCACCGTCCATGATGGTCACCTTCACTGACGTCACCATGGCGGAAAAAGCACTAGATGAGGGAATAGCAGTACACTACTTTCACATCAACCCTGCCTTCATTGAAGCAGAAAGATACACAATTGTTCCACAATGCTACAACTGCTTCTCTCGTACTTACACAGCACTAAGGACTGCACCAACAAGGACAAGAAGTTTTGTACAAACTGTGGTACTGAAGGCCACGATTACAAGTCCTGCTCCACCACCACTCAACCCAAGTGTCTTAACTGCAAGACCGAGCACCATACCTTGGCTGCTCGTTGTCCAACACGCCGTGAAGTACTGAAGAAAGCACAAGAAGTTAACCAGAAAAAACACAGCAAAAGTTCCCACCTATGCTGATATCGCCAAGATTCAGGCTGACACCACCAAGATACTTAAAGCCACACTACCAACTACCAACATAGTCGCCTCACCGCCAACAATGGACACCACCAAAACCAGTACTGTATGATATATGCCCACATGGCCAACATGGCGAATCCTGGCTCATTCAACACTGTCATCAACGAGATCTTTGAACTGAACAACATGCCCAAGTTCAACTTCCTGACTCACCACCATCAGCGACATTATCAATCCCAGTGCGCCACTGAAATCCCCGCCGCTCCACCACCACCACCTTTCCAACTCCAAACGACGCACCTATCCACAACAAATGAAAGGCCATTTCCCCACAAGACTCACGAACCAACAATCAGGTCCCTTGCCTCCAATGACCAACAAAGACTTCTACTCCGCAAGAAGACAAAACAGATAACCAAACCTGCTTCAATGACTTATTAAAACCCCCACGATTTTCATCTGGAAGACCATTTATTTTTTCAAACAAGAAGGACTGAATATAAAAATTCCATCGACCTGCACACATTTACAAATGGGAACAGTTACTAACAACCATGGCTCCCTACATCTTTCTCCAACTCATAGACATAATAGAACAGATGGGAACAGACCCAGAAGCTAAACAATCTAATGTATGCCTTGTCCCCACATCAACTTTTAAGAACATCAAGAATCATATCTCCCTATAAAGGCCCAAATAGAGGATGCACCTGCCCCCACCAATCTCTAGTTCCACCACCTGATAACAAACCAAAGCACTGAAACCACCCTATTTACACTCTGCCCCACCGAGCCCCGCCCCGACGCCCAGCCAGTCATGACGTCACATATCCGAACCGGAGCACTGCCCACCCGGGCTTGATTCTGCCATCATTCATCCCCCCACAAGCTACGCAGCTGGGTTTTTCCCCGGCCTTTTCTCCGACTCAAATCTTCCTCTCATCACATTCTTCGCTGTCCCTCTTTACATTCGCCCCCCGGGGTCTTACCTGGGTATTATTCATTCATTCTAGAGGGGGTGATTTGGCGGAGCCTGGCCTTTTGCGGAGCCGGGTGGGGGCATTCGGGGGAGCCTGGGGCCGTGTGGGGGTCGGGACGAGATTCAGCAAGCGGCTGCCGGGTCAGAGCCCAGGGGATTTCCCGAGTCTCTGGGGAATGTTGGAGACACTGGGGAGAGTTCTGTTGGGGGTCTTGGGCCGTTGAAGGTGACCGAGTTCCTGTGGGAACTGTCCTCTGAACCATATTTAAGTTATATTCTGTTTTCCCGTTGTTTATTCCCCCTCTCCCCTTTTGTACAATCCCATTTACTCCCAATAGTGTTCTCCTGTTAAATATATTATTTCAAGGCTTTAAACTGTGTTTGAGTGGAATAGTAAACACTGTCCCCGTTATATTCTTTTACTCTTTATGCTTATACTTTATTGTATTTATTTTATTTTAGGTAGAGAGGGGTGAGTAGTGTTGGGGGAATGGGGGTGATGGTGTAGTCCCATACCCCACATTACCTCGGCCCTTAACCCCCCCCTTCCCCGCCTCTCCCCCTCCGTTTACCCCATATTCCCAATCTCTTATTTCCATCCCCCCTACATGACAAGATAGAGTAGACAGATAGTCAGATAGAGATAGACAGATAGTGAAAGGGAAAAAAAGATAAAGGGGAGAATAACAGATAGTCAATGAGATAACAGATAGTCAGATAGAGAAAAAGATAGTCAGATGGAAAAGCAGATAGTCAATAAATAACATCAATAAATAAAATAATAAATAACATCAAAAAAAATAAATCAATAAATAACATCAATAAAATAACATCAATAAAATAAAAATCAATAGAAATCAATAAGAAAAACAATAAATCATAATAGAGTCAAAGAATAGACAGTCAGATAGAGAAGCAGTCGATAGAAAACAGTCAGATAAGATAACGAATAAGATAGACAGATGTAATAAAAAAAACAGATAGTCAGAAGGATAGCAGATAGTCAGTAGAGAAGACAGAATAAAGAAAAGTCAGATGAGACAAGTCAGATAAAAAGAAGAGAAGTCAGATAGAGAACAGTCAGATAGAGAACAGTCAATAGAAACAGTCAGAAGAGATCATCAATAGAGAACATCGAATAGACAGCAGATATAGACAGTCAGTAGAATAAAAAGTGAAAAAGATAGAAATCAAAGAGAAGAATCAGATAAGAAGACACAAAAATAAAAGAAAAAAGTCAATAAAAGACAGCAAAGAGAAGAATCAGATGAGAAGACAGATAGAGAAGACGAAGTCAGATAGGAAGACGAAGAGTGAAAGAAGAAGTCAGATAGGACAGACAGATAGACAGACAGAGAGTCAGATAGAGACAGACAAAAGTCAATAAAAAAACAGAGGGGCAGATAGAGACAGACAAATGATAGAGACAGACAGAAACAGATAGAGACAGACAGAGAGTCAGATAGAGACAGACAGAGAGCGATAGAGACAGACAGGGGTCAGATGAGACAGACAGAGAGTCAGATAGAGACAGACAAAAGTCAGATAGAGACAGACAGAGAGTCAGATAGAGACAGAAACAAAAAAAAAAGGGGCAGATAGAGAAACAGAGAGTCAGATAGAGACAGACAAAAGAGTCCCGAAACAAAAAAGACAGACAGAGAAGTCCAAAATAGAAAAGACAGACAGAGAGTCAGATAGAGACAGAAACAAAAAAGGGAGTCAGATAAAAAAAGACAAAAACAAAAAAGTCAGATAGAGACAGACAGAGAGTCAGATAAAAAGACAAAACAAAAAAAAAGAGTCAGATAGAGACAGACAGAGAGTCAGATAGAGACAGACAGAGAGTCAGATAAGACAGACAAAAGTCAGATAAAAAAAGAGACGGGAAACAAAAGAGTCCAAAATAGAAAACAGACAGAGAGTCAGATAGAGACAGACGAAGTCAGATAAAAAAAAGGGGCAAAAAACAGAAAAAGTCCCAAAATAAAAAGACAGACGAAGGGTCCGGGAATAGAGACAGACAGAGAGTCAGATAGAGACAGACAGAAGTCAGATAGAGACAGACAAAAAGTCCAAAATAAAGAGACAGACAGAGAGTCAGATGGAAGACAGAGAGTCAGATAGAGACAGACAGAGAGTGAAAATAAAGAGACAAAAAAACAGAAAAAGTCCAAAATAGAAAGACAGACAAAAGTCAGATAGAGACAGACAGAGAGTCAGATAAAAAAGAGTCAGATAGAGACAGACAGAGAGTCAGATAGAGACAGACAGAGAGTCGAAAAAGAAAAAACAAAAAAACAGAAGTCAGATAGAGACAGACAGAGAGTCAAAAAAGATAGAGACAGACAGAGAGTCAGATAGAGACAGACAGGGTGATGAACAGACAGAGAGTCAGATAGAGACAGACAGAGAGCCCGGGAAAAATGGGAAAGGTGTAAAAAACAGAGAGTCAGATAGAGACAGACAGAGAGTCAGATAGAGACAAAAACAGAAAGGGAAAACAGATAAAGAGACCCAAAAACAGAAAAGTCAGATAGAGACAAAGAGAGTCAGATAGAGTCAGATAGAGATATACAGATACAGTATACAGATACAGATATACAGATACAGATATACAGATACAGATATCAGATACAGATATACAGATATACAGATACAGATATACAGATACGATATACAGATACAGATATCAGATACAGATATACAGATATACAGATAAAAGATATACAGATATACAGATATACAGAAAACAGATACAGATATACAGATACAGATATACAGATACAGATATACAGATAAATATACAGATATACAGATACAGATATACAGATATACAGATACAGATATACAGATATACAGATAGGAAAAGGCGGAAAAGATCATAGGTTATAAGACATTCTGAAAAGGGTTTGCAAGGGTTATTATCAAGGTTTTTTTTTTCCCCACCCCTTTTTTGGGCCCTATCCACCTCAGGGCACTAAACTCGGGTCAACAACCCTTTCCCCAAAAGGGGAGTTAATAAAATGACATCAGTGAATCCCATGTGTTTGCCGCCTGTTTGCCTAGCTGGCGCTCAATTGAACTGGTCCCCCACAAGGTACTAAGTGGCCCAGTTTTTTTTAAAACAGCGCACCCCAAAGGGGCCCAAGACCCATTCTATGCTGACCAGGCATTTTTAGGCCAATCGTGTCAAATTTGGAGGCGGGGAAAAAAAAAACGTAAATATACGTTTGGGGCAGAAAACGATACAAACCCGTTTTATACGTTTGGACCGTTTACTTTTAAAAGGGAAAATAGCTATCTGGATTGGCTAGAAAATCCCACCCCAAATATTTTACCCCTTTGGAAATTTTAATCTCCCCCATGTAAAAGGGAAGATGGTGCAACATAATGTTATCCCAGAAATATCTCCTGGAAGCACCCTGCCTCAACAGGCACATACCAAGGAACTAATGAGGTTTTTAAAAAAACCCCCTTTAAAAAACCCAAAAGATAATTGATCCCACTAGAAATAAAAAAAACCCTGGATTTGATATTCCAAAAAAAAGCAACTAATCAGAGACAAAACCCCGTCACAAAACAATATACTCGGGGTCACAACATCAAAAAAAATTCAAAGAGTATTAACCCAGGGTTGGGAATTTTCAGCACTAATGTTAGAGAGGGGGTGTTAAATTTTTTAAATTTTTAAAAAAAAGAATTGACGGGGAAAAAAAAAAAACCAAGAGCTATCAGACATATCCTGGGAATAAGACATGAGCCCCCCCAAATCCCCAAAAAAAACCCGGGAGAAGCTGAATACAGATGCATACAAGGTATGTATGAAGCTTTACCATTGGGGGAAAACCCCGAAGATCAGATAAAAGAGAGAGCGTAGGAGATGGTACAGAAGCAAACGGGTTTCTGAAAATTTTTTTAAAAAAAAAAAATATGTTGCAACAGAGGAAGATAGTCTTCCGGGGATCACTGAATTTGGGGGAAAAACTTGAGATGTCATACCTAAAGAAGAAGTACAAAGGGGGAACCAAAAAAGGGCCCCCACAGGATATTGCAAGAAACCCCAAAAAATTTTTATTCCTACGCAAAACCAAGCCAAGAACTGCCCCGTAGAATTGGACCATTATTGAGACCCCCATTTATATACTAAGATGAACAGGAAATGAGTGAAATCTTAAAAAAAAAAAGTATGAATGGTGTTCAGCAATCCCCTAAATGACAGCAAGGTAGAAAAAAACAAAAAATTTATCCCCAGCAGAAAGCCCCGAAACCCCAAAAAAAATGACATTAGTACCCAAACCCATAGATTCCCAAAAAAGGGCAACATGCCCCCTCCTCCCCCCCCCTGGAACCCGATTCATGGAATGCTTTATTTATAAAGCAGTGCAAAAAAAAACCCTTAGCAAGAGCCCTTAGTGTTCTTTGGAGAAAGAGCTTAGATCTTGGTGAAATACCGGAGGACTTAAAAAGAGTGCAAAAAATAGCCCCTTTTCATAAGGGAGGGAGTAGAGCACTAGCTAAAAATTTCAGACCAGTTGCCCTAATTTTCCCCATCATACAAATCTTGAAAAAAATGATGAGACGGCAGATTACAAAGTTTATGGACCAGCACAACCAACATAACCCGAACCAGCATGGCTTTAGAGCAGGGCGATCATGCCTGTCACAGCTGCTGAACCATTATGACAAATTGGAGGATTGGAAGACGACCAAAAAGCAGATGTGATTTTAAAAGATTTTTCAAAGGCGTTTTTTTAAATGCGATCATGGGAAAAAATAGCGCACAAAATAAGGGCCATGAGCAAAGGGGAAAAGGGGGGGGAGATGGATTTTCGAGTTCCCAACACACACAACACAAAAAAAATAGTGAACAGGGCAAGATCCAGCATCAGCGAGGTCAAAAGCTCAGTGCCCCAAGGCACTGTCCCGGCCCCCCCTGCTACATCCCCGGGGAGAGATAGGGAGGAAGTGTAAAATAAGCCCAGTGAGGAGCAGGGGTGCGGGGGAACAATAAAGGACTGTATCAACATCCCGGGTCTCAGACAATTGAACATCTTACCAGAAAATATCCCCAAACACCCGCTGGGGAAAAAGTTAAAACCAAAAGGAAACTGGACAAATATCTTAACCAGGTGCCAGATCAACCCCGGCCCGTAGGGGTATTTGGGGGGAGCGGGCCTCCAGCAACAACAACCTGGTTTACCAGGCAAGCACCAGGCGGCCTGGCCCATGGCCGGGCTCAGAGAATAGAGAAATCCCTTTAAAGGTATATCAAAGGTAGGGCGTTTAGCCAATACGGACATTTCAAATTATGACCAAAAAATTTTGCTATACTTTTTCCCCCCTGACTTTCTAAACATTTTCCCGCAACCGGTTTTTCATTTCCATGGGGACGTCTCTCCCCTTATGTCTGGAAACTTTCCCAAAAATTTTAAGTGTTCTTAAGTTATTTCATATTTTTTTTATACGTACAGTAGAAACCCAGGAACGGTCCGACAGAATAACGGTTATTTCGGGGTAAAGGTTTCCTTTTTTCGGTCAATATTTGTCTCGTGTAGTGGGCCGTACCCAGACCTGTCCACCTGCCTGCGCTTTTCACGCCTCCCCACAGGGGCGCCAGTCTAGCGTTGGCCCAGTGATCAATACCCAGCACGCTCTTTTAAACATTCACAATACATTTGTTGTGTTTATTGGTGGTTTAGTGATTGTCACTGTAAATAAGTCACCATGGGTCCAAATAAGCTTCCTAGTGGCACCCCAGTGGTAGCATTCCCTGCAGGGGGGGTGAGCATTCCCTGCAGGGGGGTGTAGCATTTTATGCAGGGGGGTGTAGCATTCATGCAGGGGGTGTAGCATTCATGCAGGAAAAATTTGCAGGCATGAGGGGGTGTAGCATTCATGCAGGGTGTGTAGCAGGCCCTGCAGGGAGGGGGTAACAGGCATTTCAAGGGGGTGTAGCAGGAAGGCAGGGGGTTGGGGTTCCCCCTTTCCCAAAAATTTTAAACCCCCCCCCTGTCCTCCCCATCTTCCATATCCAGCAACTCTCTTCAATAAAGGTAAGTAAAAGTTATTTTAAATGTTTAGTTATAAATTTAATACATATTACATGTACTACTTTTATATATATGTACTATTTATAATTGTTTTATGAATGTAAATTAATTTTTGTGAATATTTTTGGATGTCTGGGAAAGGATTAATTATATTTACATTATTTCATGGGGAAAAAAAGGTTTGAATTACAATGTTTTGGGTTTAGGTCTAGCTCCTGGAAAGGATTAAGATCGTTAATCGAGGGGCCACTGTACTCTGATACATGGTGTACCTGTACCTAAATAAAAACCCCTACTGTGTTGGTGTCAAGTTCACATTAAAAAAACACTAAGAGCATCTTATTATTCTCAAAGATGCAATATTAATAATGATAATAAAATACAATAATCACCCAGGCTCATTAAATATTGTACATTCCAGAAATAAAAGATGATTTTGATTGGTTTGACAATGACAAGTACAGTGGACCTCGACTTACGATATTTTTTTATTCCAGAATACTGTTCAAATGCCATTACCAAACGAAATTTTTCCCCTTAAGAAATGATATAAAAAAAGACTAGTCCTTTTTTGATCCCCAAAATTACACTTACAAAAACGTTTAAAAAAAAAACTTACATAAAAAGGGGGAGTTTGGGGACCATCGTAAAAATCGGGGACCACTGTACCTTGAAATTGGGGTTTAAATTAGCGAAAATGTTCGATTTTTTATGATGTTCAAAAAATAAAAAAATCACACCATGCATCCCAAAACACATCAACTTTCAAGTCTAATATTCTTTCACAAGTGCGCTTGGGTATTATTTTTAAACCCTTTTTTCAATGATGCAGTTGTATACATAAAAGTAAATCTTCT
>WNWK01015077.1:0-2500 GCA_009830355.1 Cherax destructor
TGTCCACCCGATTCTTCGAAAATTTGGGCCCCACCTGGGACGTGTCCCCCCCTGTTGCTAGATGATATCTTTAACCTTCTTTCTCCTCCAGTTTTCTTCTGTCATGGGTGACCCTTTCAACTTCCTAAGGCCGTAGATAAATATCGACCTCTCCCTTTCCTCCTCCCACAGAGTCTCCCTTTGCATCGTCAGAGATGCATTAGCATCTTCCGGTTCTCTCATGGTTGAGCCCTGTTTTCCCTCTGTGTGTCCGGCCTACTCCTTTGCCCCTGTCCACTGCTGTATATTGTTGGGGTCTCTGTGTTTAGTGTGTCTGCTGCTTTGTTACCCTCTCATGTGTGTGTGTGTGTGTGTTGTGAGTTTGTGTGTGTGTATTTGTGTGTGTGTACTCACCTTTGGGTTGCAGGGTCGAGACTCAGATCCTGGCCCTGCCACTTCACTGACCGCTACTGGGTCCCTTTCTCCCCCTGTCCAGAGCTTTTCATACCTCGTCTTAAAGCTATGTATGGTTCATGCCTTCACTCATCACTTGCTGGACTATTCCACTTCTGACAACTCTATGGCTGAAAAATACTTCCTAACATCCTTTGACTCATCTGAGTCTTCAACTTCCAATTAGACCCTTGTTTCTGTGTCCCTCTCTGGAACATCCTGTCCCCTGTCCACCTTGTTCTATTCCTCGCATATTTTGTGTCGTTTCATTCCTCCCTAACCTTCTTGTCCTCCAGTGTAGTCGGGCCGATTTCCTTAACCTTTCTTTGTAGGATATTTCCTGCCTGGAACTAACCGTGCAAACCTTGCACTTTCTAATTTTTTGACGTGCTTGACCAGGTGTGGGTTCCAGACTGGGCTGCATATTCCAGTATGGGCCTGACGTACACGGTGTACAGTGTCTTAACGTTTCCCCTACTATTTCGAACCCCATTCCCCCAGGTTTGCCAGGCGCCGTATGCTGCAGCAGTTATCTGGTTGATGTGTTCCGAGACGGTTTGGTGTTATCCCAAGATCTTTCTCCTTGAGCGAGGTTTGCAGTCTTTCCGGGTATACTCTGTCAGCGGTCTTCTGCCTTCCCGTTTCTTCATGACATTGCATTTAGCGGGGTTAAATTCGAGAAGTTGTGCTGGACCAGGTGTCCAGCCTGTCCAGGTCTCTTTGTAGTCCTACCGATCCTCATCTGATTTAATTCTTCTCATTAACTTCACATCATCTGCGAACGGGGACACTTCTGAGTCTACCCCGTCCGTCATGTCATTACATATACCAACAATAGCACTGGTCCTGGGACTGACCCTTGTGGGACCCGCCGTCAAGGCGCCCACTGTAATACCTCATCACGTGATGTGGTGGTTTTGGGTGGTAGTGTGTTGTGTGTGTGTATGTGTATGTATGTGTGTGTACTCACCTATTTGTGGTTGCAGGGTGATTCATAGCTCCTGGCCCCGCCTCCACTGATTGCTACTAGGTCCTCCTCCTGCTCCATGAGCTTTATCAAATCTCGTTTTAAAAAACTATGTATGGTTCCTGACTCCACTACGTCATTTTCTAGGCTATTCCACTTCCTGACAACTCTATGACTGAAGAAATACTTCCTAACATCTCTTTGACTCATAGGAGTCTTCAACTTCCAATGGACCCCTTGTTTCTGTGTCCCTCACTGTGTGTGTGTGTGATGTTTGTGTGTGTATGTGTTGTGTGTGTGTTGTGTTGTGTGTATGTGTGTGTGTGTGTGTGTTGTGTATGTGTATGTGTGTGTGTATGTGTGTGTGTGTGTATGTGTGTATGTGTGTGTTTGTACTGACCTAGTTGTGGTTGCAGGGTCGATTCATAGCTCCGGCCCTACTGGGTCACGCTCCCTGCTCCATGAGCTTTATCATACCTCTCCTTAAAGCTATGTATGGAACCTGCCTCCACCACATCGCTTCCCAACCTATTTTGTGTATGTGTATGTGTGTATATGTCGTGCTTAATAGGTAAAATTGATTAATTATCAAGAACTCATTTAAAATTAAGGTCTTTCTAAAATTTTCTTATACGTTTAAATATATATATTTTTCATTGATGTTAATGTAAAAATTAATAATTTTGTACCAAAGAACCTTAGAAAACTTACCTGACCTTATTATAACAAGTGCAATTTAATTTAGCCTAATCCAACTAAATATATTTTAGATAAGTTTACAATAATTTAATAATAAACAAACACAATGAAATATTTTTTCGTTAGGTTCAGAATGATTTTGAGAAATTATTGCATATACAAATTTTCACTTGTCTTATTCGGCAAAAGAGAGTGGTTATTTAAGCCAAAATTGCAAATTTTGTATTCGGACGATATATGTAGTATATGTATTTACTTATCATGTATAAGGTGTATTATTCAGTCTGTCTCTTCTCTCTCTCTCTCTCCCCTCTTCTCTGTCTCTGTCTCCTTCTCTGTCTCTGTCTCTCTTCTCTGTCTCTGTCCCCTGTCTCTCTGTCTCTGTCTCTGTCTCTGTCTCTG
>WNWK01015077.1:10000-12500 GCA_009830355.1 Cherax destructor
AGAGAGATAGAGATGAAGCGCTATAACGCAAGACAAGTGAAGGAATGAAGGAGGAAGGGGAGAAGGAAGGGGAGGAGGAAGAGGAGAAGGAAGGGGAGAAGGAAGGGGAGGAGGAAGAGGAGAAGGAAGGGGCTGTTAGCAACAGAAAGATGGAAATGAGGAGGATGTAAGGGGAGAAGAGGGTGAGGGGAAGGAAGGAAGGGAGGGAATAGAGGCAGAGAGGGGGATTAAGGGTTCGATAGGGGGAGGGAAGGGGAGGATGAATAACAAGAAATAAATTCGCAGGAATAATAATAATAATAATAATAATAATAATAATAATAATAATAATAATAATAATATTAATAATAATAATAATAATAATAATAATAAAAAAATAATAATAATAATAATAATAACAATAATAAAATAACAATAATAATTAATAATAATAATAATAATAATAATAATAATAATAATAATAATAATAATAATAATAATAATAATAATAATAATAATAATAATAATAATATAAAATAATAATAATAATAATAATAATAATAATAATAATAATAATAATAATATAAAATAATAATAATAATAATAATAATAATAATAATAATAATAATATAAAATAATAATAATAATAATAATAATAATAATAATAATAATAATAATAATAATAATAATAATAATAATAATAATAATAATAATAATAATAATAATAATAATATAAAATAATAATAATAATAATAATAATAATAATAATAATAATAATAATAATAATAATATTAATAATAATAATTATAAAGAAGAAGAATGATGGAATTATGAATAGATGCTCCAACTTGTCTATCTATCGACACTGGGATTACCAACCTGTCTAACGATACTGGTGTTACCAACCTGTATATCTATCAACTCTGGGGTTATCAACCTGTCTATATATCGACCCTGGGGTTACCAACCTGTCTATATATCGACCCTGGGGTTATCAACCTGTCTATCTATCGACCCTGGGGTTATCAATCTGTATATCTATCGACTCTGGGGTTACCAACCTGTATAATTATCGACCGCGGGTTTACCAACCTGTCTATCTGTTGACTGTGGGGTTATCAACCTGTCTATCTATCGACCCTGGGGTTACCAACCTGTTTATCTATCGACCTTGGGGTTATCAACCTGTCTATCTATCGACCCTGGGGTTACCAACCTGTCTATATATCGACCCTGGCGATATCAACCTGTCTATCTATCGACCCTGGGGTTATCAACCTGTATATCTATCGACCCTGGGGTTATCAACCTGTCTGTCTATCGACCAGGGTTTTCTGACCTCTCTATCTATCGACCACCGGGGTTTACCAACGGTCGGTCCGTGTGACCGGGGAAGGAGGGGGGGAAGAGGGGAGGGGGAAGAGGGGAGGTAAGGGGGGAAAGTTCACTAAAACAATGGGAGAACCAGTTGACCAAAATTCTTCTATGACAACCGGTTCTTCCTGGAGGTCCCCTTTTGTGGAGGTTGATCAATGGCCTCCACCCCCTCCCCTCCTCTCCCCCTCCTTCCCCGTCCCCGTTTTAGTGGACTGTTCCAGCCCTCTCATTCTGGCCTCCAGACCTCTCCTAATCCTCCATCCTGACCTCCAGACCTCTCGTAATCCTCCATCCTGGCCTCCAGACCTCTCGTAATCCTCCATCCTGACCTCCAGACCTCTCGTAATCCTCCATCCTGGCCTCCAGACCTCTCGTAATCCTCCATCCTGGCCTCCAGACCTCTCCTAATCCTCCATCCTGACCTCCAGACCTCTCGTAATCCTCCATCCTGGCCTCCAGACCTCTCGTAATCCTCCATCCTGGCCTCCAGAAAGTGTAAAATAAACCCAGTGAGGAGCAGGGGTGCGGTGGGGACAATACGGGAGCACTGTATTAACATCCGGGGTCCCAGACTATTCAACATCTTACCAGAAGATATCCGAAACACGGCTGGAACCAGTGTAGAAGCCTTCAAGAGGAAACTGGACAAATATCTTCACCAGGTGCCAGATCAACCAGGCTGTGATGGATATGTGGGGCAGCGGGCCTCCAGCAGCAACAGCCTGGTTGACCAGGCAAGCACCAGACGAGCCTGGCCCATGGCCGGGCTCAGAGAGTAGATACTCTCGAAACTCTTCAAAGGTATATCAAAGGTATATCTCGTAATCCTCCATCCTCACCTCCAGACGTCTTGCAACCATCCCTCCTGGCCTCTAGACCTCTTGTAACCATCATTCCTGGACTTCAGACCTCTTATAACTCTCCATCCTGGCCTCTAGACCTCTTATAATTCTCCATCCTGCCCTCCAGACCTCTTATATTTCTACATCCAGGCCTCCAGACCTCTTATATTTCTCCATCCTGGCCTCCACAACTCTTATAATTCTCCAACCTGGCCTCCAGACCTCTTATAATTCTCCATCCTGGCCTCCACAACTCTTATAATTCTCCATCCTGGCCTCCACAACTCTTATAATTCTCCAAC
>WNWK01015077.1:20000-49039 GCA_009830355.1 Cherax destructor
GTTCCTGCTGTTGTTGCTGTTCCTGCTGTTGTTGCTGTTCCTGCTGTTGTTGCTGTTCCTGCTGTTGTTGCTGTTCCTGCTGTTGTTGCTGTTCCTGCTGTTGTTGCTGTTCCTGCTGTTATTGCTGTTCCTGCTGTTGTTGCTGTTCCTGCTGTTGTTGCTGTTCCTGCTGTTGTTGCTGTTCCTGCTGTTGTTGCTGTTCCTGCTGTTGTTGCTGTTCCTGCTGTTGTTGCTGTTCCTGCTGTTGTTGCTGTTCCTGCTGTTGTTGCGGTTGCTGCTGTTGTTGTTGTTCCTGCTGTTGTTGATGTTCCTGTTGTTGTTGCTGTTCCTGCTGTTGTTGCTGTTGTTGCTGTTGTTGCTGTTGTTGCTGTTCCTGCTGTTGTTGCTGTTCCTGCTGTTGTTGCTGTTGTTGCTGTTGTTGCTGTTCCTGCTGTTGTTGCTGTTCCTGCTGTTGTTGCTGTTCCTGCTGTTGTTGCTGCTGCTGCTGTTGGGAAGGCTCATAATTGCTTCAATGTTAAGGCCTAAGGCCTGGTGGTGATTGCTGCCCACCCTCTTTGACCAGCCCTGGCCCACCACTGGCCCACCACTGGCCCACCACTGGCCCACCACTGGCCCACCACTGGCCCACCACTGGCCCACCACTGGTCCACCACTGGCCCACCACTGGCCCACCACTGGCCCACCACTGGCCCACCACTGGCCCACCACTGGCCCACCCTGGCATTTGTTCCTCTTAATATAATCTGCAGTCATGTGTGGTGGCTAGTTATCACTTGTTAGAGGTACTTGTTGATAAATACATGACCTCTTGTTGGTAGTGTGTACTCACCTAGTTGTGGTTGCAGGGGTCGAGACACAGCTCCTGTACTCACCTAGTTGTGGTTGCAGGGGTCGAGACACAGCTCCTGTACTCACCTAGTTGTAGTTGCAGGGGTCGAGACACAGCTCCTGTACTCACCTAGTTGTGGTTGCAGGGGTCGAGACACAGCTCCTGTACTCACCTAGTTGTGGTTGCAGGGGTCGAGACACAGCTCCTGTACTCACCTAGTTGTGGTTGCACTGGTCGAGACACAGCTCCTGTACTCACCTAGTTGTGGTTGCAGGGGTCGAGACACAGCTCCTGTACTCACCTAGTTGTGGTTGCAGGGGTCGAGACACAGCTCCTGTACTCACCTAGTTGTGGTTGCAGGGGTCGAGACACAGCTCCTGTACTCACCTAGTTGTGGTTGCAGGGGTCGAGACACAGCTCCTGTACTCACCTAGTTGTGGTTGCAGGGGTCGAGACACAGCTCCTGTACTCACCTAGTTGTGGTTGCAGGGGTCGAGACACAGCTCCTGTACTCACCTAGTTGTAGTTGCAGGGGTCGAGACACAGCTCCTGTGTGTGTGGACACACAGATGACGAGATGGAAGAGGGAAGGAGCAGTGATGGAATGGTAAGAGGAAGGAATGAAGAAACGTGGGGAATAATGGGGTAGAGTGAAGGAAGAAAGGAATGAAGGAAGAATGATGGAGAAGAAGGCAGAGGCGTAGAGAGGAGGAGAATGTCTAGAGAAAGCAGGAGAAAGGGAGTGAAAGAAGAGTGAAGGAAGGGAGAAGGAGATCAGTGAAGGAAGGTAGAGGATTGAAGGAAGGGAGAGGGAGGGCAGTGAAGGAAGGGAGAGGAGTGAAGGAAGGGAGAGGAAGAGTAGTGAAGGAAGGGAGAGGAGTGAAAGAAGTGAGAGGAAGAGCAGTGAAGGAAGGGAGAGGAGTGAAGGAAGGAAGGAAGGGAGAGAGCGAGAAGGTCAGCTTTAAAAAAGAGGGAAAGATAATTATCCGAGTGTGAAGAAGTGGGAGGATACCTGGGGAGGATACCTGGGGAGACTACCTGGGGAGACTACCTGGGGAGACTACCTGGGAGACTACCTGGGAGACTATCTGGGAAAGAACCTGGGAAGACTACCCGGGAGATTACCTGGGGAGACTACATGGAGAGACTACCTGGGGAGACTACCTGGGACACTACCTGAAAACTACCTGGGAAAGAACCATGGAAACTACCTGGTAAGACTACGTGAGGAGACTACCTGGGAGACAACCTGGGATACTACCTGGGAGACTACCTGGAAGACTACCTGGAAGACAACCTGGGAGACTACCTGGAAGACAACCTGGGAGACTACCTGGAAGAAAACCTGGGAGACTACCTGGGAGACAACCTGGAAGACAACCTGGGAGACTACCTGGGAGACTACCTGGAAGACTACCTGGAAGACAACCTGGGAGACTACCTGGAAGACAACCTGGGAGACTACCTGGAAGACAACCTGGGAGACTACCTGGGAGACAACCTGGAAGACAACCTGGGAGACTACCTGGGAGACTACCTGGAAGACAACCTGGGAGACTACCTGGAAGACAACCTGCGAGACTACCTGGAAGACAACCTGGGAGACTACCTGGAAGACAACCTGGGAGACTACCTGGGAGACCACCTGGGAGACTACCAGGTGAGACTACATAGGAAGACTACCAGGAAGACAACCTGGGAGACTACCTGGAAGACAACCTGGGAGACTACCTGGAAGACTACCTGGGAGACTACCTGGAAGACAACCTGGGAGACTACCTGGAAGACAACCTGGGAGACTACCTGGAAGACAACCTGGGAGACTACCTGGAAGACAACCTGGGAGACTACCTGGAAGACAACCTGGGAGACTACCTGGAAGACAACCTGCGAGACTACCTGGAAGACAACCTGGGAGACTACCTGGAAGACAACCTGCGAGACTACCTGGAAGACAACCTGGGAGACTACCTGGAAGACAACCTGCGAGACTACCTGGAAGACAACCTGGGAGACTACCTGGGAGACAACCTGGGAGACTACCAGGTGAGACTACATAGGAAGACTACCAGGAAGACAACCTGGGAGACTACCTGGTGAGACTACATAGGAAGACTACCAGGAAGACAACCTGGGAGACTACCAGGTGAGACTACATAGGAAGACTATCTGGAAGACAACCTGGGAGACTACCTGGAAGACAACCTGGGAGACTACCTGGAAGACAACCTGGGAGACTACCTGGAAGACAACCTGGGAGACTACCTGGAAGACAACCTGCGAGACTACATGGAAGACAACCTGGGAGACTACCTGGAAGACAACCTGGGAGACTACCTGGAAGACAACCTGCGAGACTACCTGGAAGACAACCTGCGAGCCTACCTGGAAGACAACCTGGGAGACTACCTGGAAGACAACCTGGGAGACTACCTGGAAGACAACCTGCGAGACTACCTGGAAGACAACCTGGGAGACTACCTGGAAGACAACCTGCGAGACTACCTGGAAGACAACCTGGGAGACTACCTGGAAGACAACCTGGGAGACTACCTGGAAGACAACCTGGGAGACTACCAGGTGAGGCTACATAGGGAGACTACCTGGAAGACAACCTGGGAGACTACCTAGGATGAGTACCTGGGAGTATACATGGGAAGACACCTTGGGAGGATACCTGTGGAGTCTACCTAGGAAGACTAACTGGGGAGTAAAAGCAGGGAGACTACATGGGTAGTATACCTGAAAAAAGATACCTGGGGAGACTATCTGGGGAGATTAACTGGGAAATAAACGCCGGGAGACTACATGGGTTGTATAACTGATAAAGATACCTGGGGAGACTATATGGGGAGACTAACTGGGGAGTTAAAACGGGGAGACTACATGGGTAGTAAACGTGAGAAGGATACCTAAGAACGATAACTGGGGAGACTACATGGATAGGAAACGTGGAGAGTATCTGGGTAGACTACCTGGGGAGTATACCCGAGAAGACTACCTGGGGAGACTACTTAAGGAACCTACCTGGGGAGCATATCTAGGTATATGAAGACACTACCCAGAAAGACTAACTGGGGAGTATACCTGGGAGACTACACGGAAAAAGTACCCTGGGAGAATACCTGGGGAGTATATTTGGGAGACTACCGGGGTGAATATTATTGCTATTATTATTATTGTTGTTATTATTATTATTATTATTATTATTATTATTATTATTATTATTATTATTATTATTATTATTATTATTATTATTATTATTATTTTTATTATTACTATTATTATTATTATTATTATGATTATACCGACAATATCGATCATAATCATCACTGAAAATGACGTTCCTCTCCCCTCCCTTCCCTCCCCTCCCCTTCCTCCCCTCCCCACCCCTTAACCACCTCTCCCCCTCCCACAAGCGGCAGTTTTCCCCTCTCTCTATTTCCCCTTGTCTTACTCTTTCCGGTACTGTTTCCCCTCTCTAATACTAACCACTATCCTCCCCTCCCCGTACTTCCTCCCTCACCACCCCGCACCTCCCCTCCCAATCTTCCCCTCCTCCCGTGTGGGTGGGGGGCAGGATGAAGGAATGTGGGAAGAGAGTGTGAGGGAGGGAGGGGTGAGGGAGGGGAGAGAGAGTGAGAGAGAGTGAGGGGGAGAGTGAGGGGAGAGATGTGTCAACAGCAGACTTGGGAAATAATGAAATCATTACCATTGATGGTGGTAGTTGTGGTAGTGATGGTGGTAGTTGTGGTAGTGATGGTGGTAGTTGTGGTAGTTATGTGGTAGTGATGGTGTAAGTGCTGGTGGTAGTGGTGGTAGTGATGGTGGTGGTGGTGGTAGTGATGTGGTAGTGATGGTGGAAGTGCTGGTGGTAATGATGGTGGTAGTGGTAGTGGTAATGATGGTGGTAGTTGTGGTAGTGATGGTGGTAGTTGTGGTAGTGATGGTGGTAGTGATAGTGATAGTGGTAGTTGTGGTAGTGATGTGGTAGTGATGGTTTAAGTGCTGGTGGTAGTGATGATGGTAGTGGTAGTGGTAATGATGGTGGTAGTGGTAATGATGGTGGTAGTGATGGTGGTGGTGGTGGTATTGATGGTGGTAGTGGTCGTAGTGGTGGTGGTAGTAGTGGAGAGTTTCGCCCACAGCGCTTTTCACCACTCCCACGAGAGTTTCGCCCACAGCACTTTTCGCCACTCCCACGAGAGTTCCTCCCACAGCACTTTTCGCCACTCCCACGAGAGTTTCGCCCACAGCACTTTTCGCCACTCCCACGAGTTCCTCCCACAGCACTTTTCGCCACTCCCACGAGAGTTCCTCCCACAGCACTTTTCGCCACTCCCACGAGAGTTCCTCCCACAGCACTTTTCGCCACTCTCAAGAGAGTTTCGCCCACAGCACTTTTCGCCACTCTCAAGAGAGTTTCGCCCACAGCACTTTTCGCCACTCTCAAGAGAGTTCCTCCCACAGCACTTTTCGCCACTCCCACGAGAGTTCCTCCCACAGCTCTTTTCGCCACTCTCAAGAGAGTTTCGCCCACAGCACTTTTCGCCACTCTCAAGAGAGTTTCGCCCACAGCACTTTTCGCCACTCTCAAGAGAGTTTCTCCCACAGCACTTTTCAGCCCACTCCCACAAAAGAGTTCCTCCCAGTCCACAGCATCTTTCTTCGCCACTCTCAAGAGAGTTTCGCCCATCAAAACGCACCTTTTCGCCACTCCCACGAGAGTTCCTCCCACAGCACTTTTTCGCCACTTACTCAGAGAGTTTCTCCCACAGCACTTTTCGCCACTCTCAAGAGAGTTTCGCCCACAGCACTTTTCGCCACTCTCAAGAGAGTTTCGCCCACAGCACTTTTCGCCACTCCTACGAGAGTTCCTCCCACAGCACTTTTCGCCACTCTCAAGAGAGTTTCGCCCACAGCACTTTTCGCCACTCCCACGAGAGTTCCTCCCACAGCACTTTTCGCCACTCTCAAGAGAGTTTCGCCCACAGCACTTTTCGCCACTCACACGAGAGTTCCTCCCACAGCACTTTTCGCCACTTTCAAGAGAGTTTCTCCCACAGCACTTTTCGCCACTCTCAAGAGAGTTTCGCCCACAGCACTTTTCGCCACTCTCAAGAGAGTTTCGCCCACAGCACTTTTCGCCACTCCCACGAGAGTTCCTCCCACAGCACTTTTCGCCACTCTCAAGAGAGTTTCGCCCACAGCACTTTTCGTAACTCTCAAGAGAGTTTCGCCCACAGCACTTTTCGCCACTCCCACGAGAGTTCCTCCCACAGCACTTTTCGCCACTCTCAAGAGAGTTTCGCCCACAGCACTTTTCGCCACTCCAAATATAAAAAAACCGGCAATTTAATTTTTATCCGGGGGGGGGGGGAGGGGAAGGTTGCCATGGTAACCATAGAGGAATTCCATGTTGGAGAACAACGAGGGAAAAAAGTATATTGTAAAAAGTGAGTGAGAAATTTTTATCTCTCTCACACTCTCTGTGTATCTCTCTGTCTCTGTGTCTCTCACACTGTCTCTGTCTCTGTGTATCTCTCTGTCTCTGTGTCTCTCACACTGTCTCTGTCTCTGTGTATCTCTCTGTCTCTGTGTCTCTCACACTGTCTCTGTCTCTGTGTATCTCTCTGTCTCTGTGTCTCTCACACTGTCTCTGTCTCTGTGTATCTCTCTGTCTCAGTGTCTCTGTCTCTCTGTGTCTATCTCTGTGTGTATGTCTCTCTGTGTCTGTCTGTGTCTCTGTATCTGTGTCTGTCTCTCTGTCTCTATCTGTGTCTGTGTCTGTCTGTGTCTCTATCTCTGTGTATCTCTCTGTCTCTCTCAGTGTCTCTATGTCTCTCTGTGTCTCTGTTTCTCTGTGTCTCTGTCTCTCTGTGTCTCTCACACTGTGTGTGTGTTCTGTGTCTGTCTGTGTCTCTGTGTCTGTCTGTGTCTCTGTCTCTCTGTGTCTGTCTCTCTCTGTGTCTCTGTCTCTCTGTGTCTGTCTGTGTCTCTGTCTCTGTGTCTGTCTGTGTCTCTGTCTCTCTGTGTCTGTCTGTGTCTCTGTCTCTCTGTCTCTCTCTGTGTCTTTGTCTCTGTCTCTCTCTGTCTGTCTCTCTCTCTGTCTCTCTGTGTCTCTCTGTGTCTCTCTCTCTCTGTCTCTCTGTATCTCTGCTGCTTTGTGTCTGTTTGTGTCTCTGTCTGTCTCTCTGTGTCTCTGTTTGTCTGTCTGTGTCTCTGTCTGTCTGTGTCTCTCACACTCTCTGTGTCTGTCTGTATCTCTCAAACTGTCTATGTCTGTCTGTATCTCTCAAACTGTCTGTGTCTGTCTGTATCTCTCAAACTGTCTGTGTCTGTCTGTATCTCTCAAACTGTCTGTGTCTGTCTGTATCTCTCAAACTGTCTGTGCCTCTGTCTCTCTGTGTATGTCTCTCTGTGTCTCTGTCTCTCTCTGTGTATCTGTCTCTCTGTCTCTTTCAGTGCCTCTGTCTCTCTGTGTCTGTGTCTGTCTCTCTCTGTGTCTGTATGTCTCTGTCTCTCTGTATCTCTCTGTGCCTCTGTCTGTCTGTGTCTCTGTCTCTGAGTTTTTCTGTATGTCTCTCTATCTCTCTCTGTGTCTCTGTCTATCTGTGTCTGTCTGTGTCTCTCTGTATCTCTCTGTGCCTCTGTCTGTCTGTGTCTCTGTCTCTGTCTCTCTATGTCTGTCTCTGACTCTCTGTGTCTGTCTCTTTGTGTCTGTCTCTCTGTGTCTGTCTCTCTGACTCTGTGTCTGTCTCTCTGACTCTGTGTCTGTCTCTCTGACTCTGTGTCTGTCTCTCTGTGTTTGTCTCTCTGTCTCTCTGACTCTGTATCTGTCTCTCTGTGTCTGTCTCTCTGACTCTTTGTCTGTCTCTCTGACTATAAGAACATAAGAAAGGAGGAACACTGCAGCAGGCCTGTTGGCCCATACTAGGCAGGTCCTTCACATTCCATCCCACTAACAGAATATTTGCTCAACCCAATTTTCAATGCTACCCAAGAAATAAGCTTTGACAATTCTACCCACTCATGTGCGAGTCCCACTCAATTCCAACCCCTCTCACTCATGAATTTATCCAACCTAAATTTGAAACTACCCAAGGTCCTAGCTTCAATAACCCTACTAGGCAGACTGTTCCATTCATCAACTACCCTATTTCCAAACCAATACTTTCCTATATCCTTTCTAAATCTAAACTTATCTAACTTGAATCCATTATTGCGGGTTCTCTCTTGGAGAGATACCCTCAAGACCTTATTTATATCCACTTTGTTAATACCCATTTTCCACTTGTATACCTCGATCATGTCTCCCCTCATTCTACGTCTTACAAGTGAATGTAATTTAAGGGTCTTCAATCTTTCTTCGTAAGGAAGATTTCTAATGCTATGTATTAATTTAGTCATTCTACGCTGAATGTTTTCTAACGAATATATGTCCATTCTGTAATATGGAGACCAGAACTGAGCTGCATAATCTAGGTGAGGCCTTACTAATGATGTATAAAGCTGTAATATAACCTCTGGACTTCTGTTGTTAACACTTCTTGATATAAATCCCAGTAATCTATTTGCCTTATTACGTACGCTTAGGCATTACTGTCTTGGTTTAAGGTTGCTGCTTACCATCACCCCCAAGTCCTTCTCGCAATCTGTATGGCTAAGTTCTACGTTATTTAACTTATAAGTGCTTGGGTTATGGACACTCCCGAGCTTCAGAACCTTGCATTTATCTACATTGAACTGCATCTGCCACTTTTCTGACCACGAATTAAGTTTGTCTAAATCTTCCTGAAGTTCTATGACATCTATGTTTGAATCAATTATCCTACCTATCTTCGTGTCGTCGGCGAATTTGCTCATATCACTAGTAATTCCCTCGTCAAGGTCATTGATATATATTATAAATAACAATGGGCCTAAGACTGATCCCTGTGGAACACCACTTGTTACAAGTCCCCATTCGGATTTAACCCCATTTATGCACACTCTCTGCTTCCTATTGGTGAGCCATGACTCGATCCATGACAGCACTTTTCCCCCAATGCCATGAGCTGCCACTTTCTTTAACAGTCTCTGGTGCGGTACTCTATCAAAAGCCTTACTAAAGTCTAAATAAACAATATCGAATTCTTTATCGTGATCAACAGCCTCAAAAGCTTTACTGAAAAGGTTAATAAATTAGATAGGCAGGAACGGCCCTCGTGAATCCATGCTGGGTATCATTAATCAAATTATGGTTATCTAGATGGCTTCTAATAATATCAGCTATAATTGACTCTAGTAATTTGCCTACAATTGAGGTCAGGCTTATTGTGCGGTAGTTTGACGGTAGTGACTTGTCCCCTGCTTTAAAAATAGGAATTACATTAGCCATCTTCCACATATCAGACACTACACATGTTTGAAGAGATAAATTAAAAATGTTAGATATTGGTTCACAGAGTTCCATTTTGCATTCCTTAAGAACCCTTGCAAAAAGCTCATCAGGACCCGGCGATTTATTTTGTTTCAGTCGGTCCAGCTGTTTCATAATCATTTCGCTAGTGACTGTGATATTACATAATTTATCTTCTTCTGGGCCTCTGTAAAAATTAATTACTGGGATATTATTAATGTCTTCCTGTGTGAAAACCGAGAGAAAATAATTATTAAAAATAGAGCACATATCATTCTCCTTGTCAGTAAGATGCCCAAAGTTATTTTTAAGGGACCTATCTTATCCCTAACTTTTGTTCTATAAACCTGGAAAAACTTTTGGGTTAGTTTTTGAATCCCTAGCAACTTTAATTTCATAGTCCCGTTTAGCTTTTCTTATTCCCTTTTAACGTCCCTCTTAATGTCAGTATACTGATTTATAAGATGACCCTCACCTCTTTTTATGCGCCTATAAATTCCTTTCTTCTGCCCTAAAAGATATTTGAGCCTATTATTCATCCATTTTGGGTCATTTCTACTTGATTACTTGATTTAATTTCTTTATACTGAATAAATGTTCTTTGGGCAGCCTGTATAGTGTTAAGAAAACTGTCATATTGATACCTCTCTTCTTCACCCCAGTCCACAGTTGATAAGTGTTCTCTAAGTCCATTATAATCTGCTAAGCGAAAATCTGGGACCATTACTGAATTATCCCTACTATCATACATCCATTCAATGCTAAAGGTAATTGACTTGTGGTCGCTTGAGCCGAGTTCCTCTGTAATTTCTAAATTATTAACAAGGGTTTCCTTGCTTGCCAGAACCAAGTCAAGTAGGTTATTTCCCTTGTAGGTTCTGTTACAAACTGCTTCAAAAGCAATCCTGAACTACTTCTAAAAAGTCGTTAGATTCTAAATTCCTGTCATGAAATTCCAATCAATCTGACTAAAGTTAAAGTCCCCTAGAATTACTACGTTATCGTGTCTTGTGGCCTTAACAATTTCCTCCCAAAGTAGTCTCCTTGTTCCCTATCTAAGTTTGGAGGACGGTAAATCACGCCTAAAATCAATTTTTCACACCTCTCTGAAAATTCTATCCAGACAGACTCTGTATGTGTTAATTCAGACTTTATACCCGTTTTTATGCAACAATTTAAATGATCACGGACATAGAGTGCCACCCCACCCCCTTTCCCGATACTTCTGTCTACTTGGAACAATTTAAAACCCTGAATGTGACATTCGGCAGGCAAGTCCCGATTTTTCATATTAAACCATGTCTCAGTTATTGCAAAACATCAAATTACCCGTACTTGCAACTAATCTCAACTCGTCCATCTTATTCCTAGCACTACGACTATTGGTGTAATATATATTTAGAGACCCTCCTTTCTCTTTACCCTTCCTGCTCATCTCTGTTTTTCCACTATACCTATTACTGTCCTTGTCATCTAGTGTCACTAGCTTTCCACTATCCACCTTATTCTGCCTATTACTAGTTCTCCTACAACTTATAATATTACTACACTGGGACTTCTCTGTTTTCCCCCAAAACCCATACCACTAACTATTTCTAGTTTAAAGCCCTAACAGCTCCCTCCACTGCAGTTGCCAGTGCCCCCACCCCAGACCTGGATAAGTGAACCCCATCCCTGGCATACATGTCATTTCTGCCATAGAAGAGGTCCCAGTTGTCAATGAATGTTACTGAATTTTCCTTACAGTATTTGTCCAGCCAGCAATTGACACCAATTGCCCTGGACAGCCATTCATTTCCAACTCCTCTCCTTGGCAAAATACCACATATGACAGGGTTCCCACCCTTCTTCCTAATTATGTCTATTGCTGACCTAAACCTGCTAGTCAGGTCCTCACTCCTACGTCTGCCAACATCGTTGCCTCCAGCACTGAGACAGATAATAGGATTGCTCCCATTACCTCTCATGATGTCGTCCAGACGGCTAACAATATCCTCCATCCCAGCCCCAGGAAAGCAAACCCTCTGTCTCCTACTCCTATCAATCAAACAGAAAGCCCTATCCATGTACCTAACCGACTTCTGTTATTTGTTCTTATGCGTGACGCTCCGAGTCGATACATTCATGGTGTACCAAATGGGTCATTTTCACAATCCTGGGCTCTGTTTCCTACCTTCCACTCTCTTGAGCTTAACTTTGTCCATAAGCTTTTGCATGCAGGTTCTTCGGGTGAGTTTCAACAGAATTCGATATCCTCTTTATTTGGATTCAGTAGCTTTTAAGAGTACCACTCAGAGCTGCTAAAGATAGAGTGGCTCTACTGCATTGCGGGAAAGTGTTTTCATGAGTAGTCATGGCTCACCAATATGAAAGCCAGAAGGTGTGCATTAATGTTAAATCTGAGTGGGGATCTGTAACAAGTGGCGTTCCACAGGGATCTGGTTTTGGGCCCGTTGTTGCTTTATAATATATATAAATGACCTGACGAGGAATTACTAGTGATATGGCAAATTCGCTGATGATCACTGAAGATAGGTAGGATAATCGATTCAGACCTGACTTAACTCAGTGAAGACGTGTCTTGTGTGCTCTCTGTGAATCTGAACAAGATGTCCTCTCTTGAGCTACTCTACCAGCAGCTGAAGGAAGAACTGAGGGTAGCTAAGCTTGAGATACAGCGACTGACTGAGGAAAACAAGAGGATTCGTAGTAATCCTCCTGTTGAGAATCCTCAAGCCAAGAAAGGAACCTGGACAGTGGCCGGAATGCATGGGACAAAGTTAAAGATCAAGAGGATGGATGGAGAGGTAGAATTAACGAAGAACCAGAAACCTGTTGTGGAAACATCGAACCGATTCTCCGTGTTACCCGATGAATGTGAGTCGACTACAGGGAACATCACGAACGACACCAAGGAAGGTAAGAACATTGTTCTTGTTGGGGATAGTCAAATTAGGTATATGGATAGGGCCTTCTGCTTGAAAGAAGAAGTAGGAGACAGAGGGTTTGCTTTCCTGGGGCTGGGATGGAGGATATTGTTAGCCGTCTGGACGACATCATGGAGAGAGTAATGGGAGCAATCCTATTATCTGTCTCAGTGCTGGAGGCAACGATGTTGGCAGACGTAGGAGTGAGGACCTGACTAGCAGGTATAGGTCAGCAATAGACATAATTAGGAAGAAGGGTGGGAACCCTGTCATATGTGGTATTTTGCCAAGGAGAGGAGTTGGAGATGAATGGCTGTCCAGGGCAATTGGTGTCAATTGCTGGCTGGACAAACACTGTAAGGATAATGCAGTACCATTCATTTGCAACTGGGACCACTTCTATGGCCGAAATGACATGTATGCCAGGGATGGGGTTCACTTATCCAGGGCAGGTGTGGATTTTCTTGCTAGCTCAGTTGAGGGTGTTGTTAGGACTTTAAACTAGGATTAGTTAGAGGTATGGGTTTAGAAATGGAAAATACTGAATGTCGAAATATAGATCTAGGCTTTGATATAAAAATCTTAACAATAACAAGGACAGTAAATAGGTATAGTGGTAAAACAGAATGGAGCAGGAAGGGTAAAGAGAAAGGAGGGTCTTTAAAAGTGTATTATACAAATAGTCGTAGTGCTAGGAATAAGATGGACGATTTGAGATTATTTGCAAGTGCAGGTAACATTGATGTATTTGCCATAACTGAGACGTGGTTCAATACGAAAAATAGGGACATGCCTGCTGAATGTCATATACAGGGTTTTAAATTGTTCCAAGTAGACAGAAGTTTCGGGAAGGGGGGTGGAGTGGCACTGTATGTCCGAGATCGCTTGAACTGTTGCATAAAAGGAATAAAGTCTGAAATAACACATACAGAGTCTGTCTGGATAGAATTTTCAGAGGGCATGAACAATTGATTTTAGGTGTGATATACCGTCCCCAAACTTAGATAGGGACCAAGGGAGACTACTATGGGAGGAAATTGTTAAGGCCACAATGCACGATAACGTAGTTATTCTGGGTGACTTCAACTTTAGTCAAATTGATTGGAATTTTTTACATAAGAACATAAGAACATAAGAAAGGAGGAACACTGCAGCAGGCCTGTTGGCCCATACTAGGCAGGTCCTTCACAATCCATCCCACTAACAGAATATTTGCTCAACCCACTTTTCAATGCTACCCAAGAAATAAGCTTTGACAATTCTACCCACTCATGCGCGAGTCCCACTCAAATCCAACCCCTCTCACTCATGAATTTATCCAACCTAAATTTGAAACTACCCAAGGTCCTAGCTTCAATAACCCTACTAGGCAGACTGTTCCACTCATCAACTACCCTATTTCCAAACCAATACTTTCCTATATCCTTTCTAAATCTAAACTTATCTAACTTGAATCCATTATTGCGGGTTCTCTCTTGGAGAGATATCCTCAAGACCTTATTTATATCCCCTTTGTTAATACCCATTTTCCACTTGTATACCTCGATCATGTCTCCCTCATTCTACGTCTTACAAGTGAATGTAATTTTAGGGTCTTCAATCTTTCTTCGTAAGGAAGATTTCTAATGCTATGTATTAATTTAGTCATTCTACGCTGAATGTTTTCTAACGAATTTATGTCCATTCTGTAATATGGAGACCAGAACTGAGCTGCGTAATCTAGGTGAGGCCTTACTAATGATGTATAAAGCTGTAATATAACCTCTGGACTTCTGTTGCTAACACTTCTTGATATAAATCCCAGTAATCTATTTGCCTTATTACGTACGCTTAGGCATTGCTGTCTTGGTTTAAGGTTGCTGCTTACCATCACCCCCAAGTCCTTCTCGCAATCTGTATGGCTAAGTTCTACGTTATTTAACTTATAAGTGCTTGGGTTATGGACACTCCGAGCTTTAGAACTTTGCATTTATCTACATTGAACTGCATCTGCCATTTTTCTGACCAGGAATTGAGTTTGTCTAAATCCTCCTGTAGTTCACTGACATCTACGTCTGAATCGATTATCCTACCTATCTTCGTGTCATCAGCGAATTTGCTCATATCACTAGAAATTCCCTCGTCAAGGTCATTTATATATATTATAAACAACAACGGGCCCAAAACCGATCCCTGTGGAACGCCACTTGTTACAGATCCCCACTCAGATTTAACCCCATTAATGCACACCCTCTGCTTCCTATTGGTGAGCCATGACTCGATCCATGAAAACACTTTTCCCCCAATGCCATGAGCAGCCACTTTCTTTAACAGTCTCTGATGTGGTACTCTATCAAAAGCCTTACTAAAATCCAAATAAGTCCTTCTCGCAATCTGTATGGCTAAGTTCTACGTTATTTAACTTATAAGTGCTTGGGTTATGGACACTCCCGAGCTTCAGAACCTTGCATTTATCTACATTGAACTGCATCTGCCACTTTTCTGACCACGAATTAAGTTTGTTTAAATCTTCCTGAAGTTCTATGACATCTATGTTTGAGGCCACAAGACACGATAACGTAGTAATTCTAGGGGACTTTAACTTTAGTCAGATTGATTGGAATTTCATGACAGGGAATTTAGAATCTAACGACTTTTTAGAAGTAGTTCAGGATTGCTTTTTGAAGCAGTTTGTAACAGAACCTACAAGGGGAAATAACCTACTTGACTTGGTTCTGGCAAGCAAGGAAACCCTTGTTAATAATTTAGAAATTACAGAGGAACTCGGCTCAAGCGACCACAAGTCAATTACCTTTAGCATTGAATGGATGTATGATAGTAGGGATAATTCAGTAATGGTCCCAGATTTTCGCTTAGCAGATTATAATGGACTTAGAGAACACTTATCAACTGTGGACTGGGGTGAAGAAGAGAGGTATCAATATGACAGTTTTCTTAACACTATACAGGCTGCCCAAAGAACATTTATCCCGTATAAAGAAATTAGATCAAGTAGAAATGACCCAAAATGGATGAATAATAGGCTCAAATATCTTTTAGGGCAGAAGAAAGGAATTTATAGGCGCATAAAAGAGGTGAGGGTCATCTTATAAATCAGTATACTGACATTAAGAGGGACGTTAAAAGGGAATAAGAAAAGCTAAACGGGACTATGAAATTAAAGTTGCTAGGGATTCAAAACTAACCCAAAAAGTTTTTTCCAGGTTTATAGAACAAAAGTTAGGGATAAGATAGGTCCCCTTAAAAATAACTTTGGGCATCTTACTGACAAGGAGAATGATATGTGCTCTATTTTTAATAATTATTTTCTCTGGTTTTCACAAGGAAGACATTAATAATATCCCAGTAATTAATTTTTACAGAGGCCCAGAAGAAGATAAATTATGTAATATCACAGTCACTAGCGAAATGATTATGAAACAGCTGGACCGACTGAAACAAAATAAATCGCCGGGTCCTGATGAGCTTTTGCAAGGGTTCTTAAGGAATGCAAAATGGAACTCTGTGAACCAATATCTAACATTTTTAATTTATCTCTTCAAACAGGTGTAGTGTCTGATATGTGGAAGATGGCTAATGTAATTCCTATTTTTAAAGCAGGGGACAAGTCACTACCGTCAAACTACCGCCCAATAAGCCAGACCTCAATTGTAGGCAAATTACTGGAGTCAATTGTAGCTGATGTTATTGGAAGCCATCTAGATAACCATAATTTGATTAATGATACCCAGCATGGATTCACGAGGGGCCGTTCCTGCCTATCTAATTTATTAACCTTCTTCAGTAAAGCTTTTGAGGCTGTTGATCACGATAAAGAATTCGATATTGTTTATTTAGACTTTAGTAAGGCTTTTGATAGAGTACCGCACCAGAGACTGTTAAAGAAAGTGGCAGCTCATGGCATTGGGGGAAAAGTGCTGTCATGGATCGAGTCATGGCTCACCAATAGGAAGCAGAGATGTGCATAAATGGGGTTAAATCCGAATGGGGACTTGTAACAAGTGGTGTTCCACAGGGATCAGTCTTAGGCCCATTGTTATTTATAATATATATCAATGACCTTGATGAGGGAATTACTGTGATATGAGCAAATTCGCCGACGACACGAAGATAGGTAGGATAATTGATTCAAACATAGATGTCATAGAACTTCAGGAAGATTTAGACAAACTTAATTCGTGGTCAGAAAAGTGGCAGATGCAGTTCAATGTAGATAAATGCAAGGTTCTGAAGCTCGGGAGTGTCCATAACCCAAGCACTTATAAGTTAAATAACGTAGAACTTAGCCATACAGATTGCGAGAAGGACTTGGGGTGATGGTAAGCAGCAACCTTAAACCAAGACAGCAATGCCTAAGCGTACGTAATAAGGCAAATAGATTACTGGGATTTATATCAAGAAGTGTTAGCAACAGAAGTCCAGAGGTTATATTACAGCTTTATACATCATTAGTAAGGCCTCACCTAGATTACGCAGCTCAGTTCTGGTCTCCATATTACAGAATGGACATAAATTCGTTAGAAAACATTCAGCGTAGAATGACTAAATTAATACATAGCATTAGAAATCTTCCTTACGAAGAAAGATTGAAGACCCTAAAATTACATTCACTTGTAAGACGTAGAATGAGGGAGACATGATCGAGGTATGGAAAAATAAACATAGCAGTATAATGTGATCCTTTATTGACAACGTTTCCCCCACGCAGTGGCTTATCGACAGACAGATCTACCTGGAAAATGAGCAACATGGAGAATATTAGGGTACAGTCAGGTGGAGAATGCTGGGTCAGGTGGAGAAAGCTGCATGTGAGTCTTTTTAACTATCACACTACTTTTTAAGACTCATGCAGCTTTCTCACCTGACCCAGCATTCTCCACCTGACTGTACCCCTATAATATCTCCATGTTGCTCATTTTCCAGGTAGATCTGTCTGTGACTGATAAAGCCACTGCGTGGCGAAACGTTGTCAATAAAGGATCACATTATACTGCTTATGTGTTTATTTTTCCATTGTGTCGGTATTTTATACCATTTATTTCCATGATCGAGGTATACAAGTGGAAAATGGGTATTAACAAAGGGGATATAAATAAGGTCTTGAGGATATCTCTCCAAGAGAGAACCCGCAATAATGGATTCAAGTTAGATAAGTTTAGATTTAGAAAGGATATAGGAAAGTATTGGTTTGGAAATAGGGTAGTTGATGAGTGGAACAGTCTGCCTAGTAGGGTTATTGAAGCTAGGACCTTGGGTAGTTTCAATTTAGTTGGATAAATTCATGAGTGAGAGGTTGGATTTGGTGGGACTCGCATGAGTGGGTAGAATTGTCGCTTATTTTGGGTAGCATTGAAAATTGGGTTGAGCAAATATTCTGTTAGTGGGACGGATTGTGAAGGACCTGCCTAGTATGGGCCAACAGGTCTGCTGCAGTGTTCCTCCTTTCTTATGTTATGTTCTTATGTTCTTATATCACTAGTAATTCCCTCGTCAAGGTCATTTATATATATTATAAACAACAACGGGCCCAAAACCGATCCCTGTGGAACGCCACTTGTTACAGATCCCCACTCAGATTTAACCCCATTAATGCACACCTCTGCTTCCTATTGGTGAGCCATGACTCGATCCATGAAAACACTTTCCCCAATGCCGTGAGCAGCCACTTTCTTTAACAGTCTCTGATGTGGTACTCTATCAAAAGCCTTACTAAAATCCAAATAAACAATATCGAATTCTTTATCATGATCAACTGCCTCAAAAGCCTTACTGAAAAAAGTTAATAAATTAGTTAGGCAGGAACGGCCCCTGGTGAATCCATGTTGAGTATCACTAATCAAATTATGCCTATCGAGATGGCTTCATAAGAACATAAGAACATAAGAAAGGAGGAACAATGCAGCAGGCCTGTTGGCCCATACTAGGCAGGTCCTTCACAATCCGTCCCACTAACAGAATATTTGCTCAACCCAATTTTCAATGCTACCCAAGAAATAAGCTTTGACAATTCTATCCACTCATGCGCGAGTCCCACTCAAATCCAACCCCTCTCACTCATGAATTTATCCAACCTAAATTTGAAACTACCCAAGGTCCTAGCTTCAATAACCCTACTACTGAGTAAATTTGCTGATGATACAAAAATAGGCCGTATGATTCATTCTGAGGAGGACACCAGTGAACTCCAGGAGGATTTGGACAAATTAATGTCTTGGTCTGAAAAGTGGCAGATGAAGTTCAATGTGGACAAGTGTAAGGTACTAGTCCTTGGTAATGAAAATATCCCTCGAATTTATAAACTAGGTGAAGTAGAGCTTGATCATACAGAATGTGAAAAAGACTTGGGAGTCATGGTAAGCAGGAATCTAAAGCCAAGACAACAGTGCCTAAGTGTGCGCAATAAGGCTAACAGATTACTAGGATTTATTTCAAGAAGTATAAGCAACAGAAGTCCAAAAGTTATTTTACAGCTCTATACATCACTAGTGAGACCTCATTTGGATTATGCAGCTCAGTTTTGGTCTCCTTACTACAGGATGGATATAGATTCATTGGAGAACATACAAAGAAGAATGACTAAAATGATTTACAGTATAAGAAATCTCCCGTATGAAGATAGACTTAGAGCGTTGAATCTCCACTCTCTGGAGAGACGTAGAATGAGGGGAGATATCATCATAAGAACATAAGAACATAAGAAAGGAGGAACACTGCAGCAGGCCTGTTGGCCCATACTAGGCAGGTCCTTCACAATCCATCCCACTAACAGAATATTTGCTCAACCCAATTTTCAAAGCTACCCAAGAAATAAGCTTTGACAATTCTACCCACTCATGCGGAGTCCCACTCAAATCCAACCCCTCTCACTCATGAATTTATCCAACCTAAATTTGAAACTACCCAAGGTCCTAGCTTCAATAACCCTACTAGGCAGACTGTTCCACTCATCAACTACCCTATTTCCAAACCAATACTTTCCTATATCCTTTCTAAATCTAAACTTATCTAACTTGAATCCATTATTGCGGGTTCTCTCTTGGAGAGATATCCTCAAGACCTTATTTATATCCCCTTTGTTAATACCCATTTTCCACTTGTATACCTCGATCATGTCTCCCTCATTCTACGTCTTACAAGTGAATGTAATTTTAGGGTCTTCAATCTTTCTTCGTAAGGAAGATTTCTAATGCTATGTATTAATTTAGTCATTCTACGCTGAATGTTTTCTAACGAATTTATGTCCATTCTGTAATATGGAGACCAGAACTGAGCTGCGTAATCTAGGTGAGGCCTTACTAATGATGTATAAAGCTGTAATATAACCTCTGGACTTCTGTTGCTAACACTTCTTGATATAAATCCCAGTAATCTATTTGCCTTATTACGTACGCTTAGGCATTGCTGTCTTGGTTTAAGGTTGCTGCTTACCATCACCCCCAAGTCCTTCTCGCAATCTGTATGGCTAAGTTCTAGGTTATTTAACTTATAAGTGCTTGGGTTATGGACACTCCCGAGCTTCAGAACCTTGCATTTATCTACATTGAACTGCATCTGCCACTTTTCTGACCACGAATTAAGTTTGTCTAAATCTTCCTGAAGTTCTATGACATCTATGTTTGAATCAATTATCCTACCTATCTTCGTGTCGTCGGCGAATTTGCTCATATCACTAGTAATTCCCTCATCAAGGTCATTGATATATATTATAAATAACAATGGGCCTAAGACTGATCCCTGTGGAACACCACTTGTTACAAGTCCCCATTCGGATTTAACCCCATTTATGCACACTCTCTGCTTCCTATTGGTGAGCCATGACTCGATCCATGACAGCACTTTTCCCCCAATGCCATGAGCTGCCACTTTCTTTAACAGTCTCTGGTGCGGTACTCTATCAAAAGCCTTACTAAAGTCTAAATAAACAATATCGAATTCTTTATCGTGATCAACAGCCTCAAAAGCTTTACTGAAGAAGGTTAATAAATTAGATAGGCAGGAACGGCCCTCGTGAATCCATGCTGGGTATCATTAATCAAATTATGGTTATCTAGATGGCTTCTAATAATATCAGCTATAATTGACTCTAGTAATTTGCCTACAATTGAGGTCAGGCTTATTGGGCGGTAGTTTGACGGTAGTGACTTGTCCCCTGCTTTAAAAATAGGAATTACATTAGCCATCTTCCACATATCAGACACTACACCTGTTTGAAGAGATAAATTAAAAATGTTAGATATTGGTTCACAGAGTTCCATTTTGCATTCCTTAAGAACCCTTGCAAAAAGCTCATCAGGACCCGGCGATTTATTTTGTTTCAGTCGGTCCAGCTGTTTCATAATCATTTCGCTAGTGACTGTGATATTACATAATTTATCTTCTTCTGGGCCTCTGTAAAAATTAATTACTGGGATATTATTAATGTCTTCCTGTGTGAAAACCGAGAGAAAATAATTATTAAAAATAGAGCACATATCATTCTCCTTGTCAGTAAGATGCGAGGTGTACAAGTGGATGATGGGCATAAACAAGGGAGATATTAGTAAAATACTGAGGATATCGAACCAAGTAAGAACCAGAAATAACGGATTTAAATTGGATAAATTTAGATTTAGAAAGGACATAGGCAAGTACTGGTTTTCAAACAGAGTTGTAGATGCGTGGAACAATCTTCCGAGTACCGTGATAGAGGCTAGGACCTTGGGTGGCTCTAAAAAGAGATTGGACAAATATATGAGTGGGAGGGGCTGGGTTTGATTGGTGTCGTGAGTACGGGAATAAATTCTTAGGTAGTGGTGGTTTTGATATGGACCTGCCTTGTATGGGCCAGTAGGCCTTCTGCAGTGTTCCTCCATTCTTATGTTCTTATGTTCTTACTAGGCAGACTGTTCCACTCATCAACTACCCTATTTCCAAACCAATACTTTCCTATATCCTTTCTAAATCTAAACTTATCTAACTTGAATCCATTATTGCGGGTTCTCTCTTGGAGAGATATCCTCAAGACCTTATTTATATCCCCTTTGTTAATACCCATTTTCTACTTGTATACCTCGATCATGTCTCCCCTCATTCTATGTTATCAGCTATAATCGACTCTAATAATTTGTCTACAATTGATGTTAGACTTATTGGGCGGTAATTTGATGTAGATGAATGGTTCAGAGAACCGACAAGTTATAAATTAGACACATATGCAACACTTGGGTATCTTTATTGAGGAAACGTTTCGCCACACAGTGGCTTCATCAGTCCAATACAAAGTAGAAAGGTGTAAGGAGAGGAGGAGTTTGAGGTTATCAGTCCCTCGGCCTGGAGTCGATGTGTTCAGTCCATCAATCTTGTTAGAAGTGTAGCACAAGGCCGTAGAGGTGGCTTATATGCTGTAATCAGGTGAGATGAAGCAGGAGGAGGCGGGGTCATAGTAGTACCATCCACTATTCTAAGTAGGTCTTCGTCCAAAGGTTGGACAAGTGTAGAAGAATTCGTTTGTATCAAGATCCCAAGCTGTTGCTGTGTCAGACAGGATGTAGATGAATGGTTCAGAGAACCGACAAGTTATAAATTAGACACATATGCAACACTTGGGTATCTTTATTGAGGAAACGTTTCGCCACACAGTGGCTTCATCAGCATATAAGCCACCTCTACGGCCTTGTGCTACACTTCTAACAAGATTGATGGACTGAACACATCGACTCCAGGCCGAGGGACTGATAACCTCAAACCCTCCTCTCCTTACACCTTTCTACTTTGTATTGACTGATGAAGCCACTGTGTGGCGAAACGTTCCTCAATAAAGATACCCAAGTGTTGCATATGTGTCTAATTTATAACTTGTCGGTTCTCTGAACCATTCATCTACATCCTGTCTGACACAGCAACAGCTTGGGATCTTGATACAAACGAATTCTTTCTACACTTGTCCAACCTTTGGACGAAGACCTACTTAGAATAGTGGATGGTACTACTATGACCCCGCCTCCTCCTGCTTCATCTCACCTGATTACAGCATATAAGCCACCTCTACGGCCTTGTGCTACACTTCTAACAAGATTGATGGACTAAACACATCGACTCCAGGCCGAGGGACTGATAACCTCAAACTCCTCCTCTCCTTACACCTTTCTACTTTGTATTGGACTGATGAAGCCACTGTGTGGCGAAACGTTTCCTCAATAAAGATACCCAAGTGTTGCATATGGGTAATTTGATGGTAACGTTTTGTCCCCTGCTTTAAAAATAGGAATTACATTAGCCATCTTCCACATATCAGACACTACACCTGTTTGAAGAGATAGGTTAAAAATGTTAGTTAAGGGTTCACAGAGTTCCATTTTACATTCCTTAAGAACCCTTGAAAAAAGCTCATCAGGACCTGGCGATTTATTTTGCTTCAAACGGTCTATCTGTTTGATAACCATTTCAGTAGTGACTCTGATACTACATAATTTATCTTCTTCAGGCCCACTAAAATACCTAATTCTTGGGATATTATTAGTGTCTTCCTGAGTGAAAACCGAGAGAAAATAATTAATCAAAATAGAGCACATATCATTCTCCTTGTCAGTAAGATGCCTATAGAAATAAATGGTATAAAATACGACACAATGGAAAAATAAACACATAAGCAGTATAATGTGATCTTTATTGACAACGTGCCCACCAGTGGGCTTTATCGATCACAGACAGATCTACCTGAAAATGAACATACAGATATATATAGGGTACAGTCAGGTGGAGAATGCTGGTCAGATGGAAAAGCTGCATGTGAGTCTTGTAGTGAAAACATAGTGACTCAAGGACCTGCAGTGTACATTCTGAGTTCTAGGTGGATAGCTGAAGAAGTTTCTGGCAATAGGTTCAGCCATGTTGTAGAAGCCGTTGTTCTGGAAGTTGTTGGACATACAGATGAGGATGATTCTGATTCTCGGTATGCTGTTCCTTTCGGCGATGAGTCTTGCGTTTCGGTTGTATGGTGTTGAACACAGGCATGAGTCGTGCCTGACTTGGCGTGGTAGGTCCTGGTGTCTCGAGAACGATTTGCTGCAGCCATTACAGGGAGGTTCCCGCCGTGGATTGAAGTTTCTGCGTTACTGGAATGTCCTTAATGGTGGTGGATGTGGAGGTGATACTCGAATGAGGTCTTATCCACCTCCACATCCACCACCATTAAGGACATTACCAGTAACAGACAGGAAAAGCTTCAATCCACGGCAGGGGTATACACAATCCCTTGTAATGGCTGCAGCAAATTATACGTTGGCGAAACATCCAGAGACCTACAAACACGCATTTCAGAACACCAGTACGCAGGCAGATCTGACGACTCAAGAAATGCCTGTGTTCAACACCAAATTTACACAACCATTTAATCAACTACAGAAACGCAAGACTCATCGCCAAGAAGACAACACGCAACCGAAGAATCCTAGAATCATCACTCATCTGTATGTCCAACAACTTTAACCAGAACAACGGCTTCTACAACATAGCTGAACCTTTGCCAAGAAACTTCTTCAACTATCCCACCTAGAACTCAAGAATGGTACACTGCAGGTCCTTTAAGTACATATGTTTTCACACTACTTTAAGACTCACATGCAGCTTTCCATCTACCCAGCATTCTCCACCTGACTGTACCTATATAATCTGTATGTTGCTCATTTTCCAGGTAGATCTGTCTGTGACTCGATAAAGCACTGCGTGGGCGAAACGTTGTCAATAAAGGATCACATTATACTGCTTATGTGTTTATTTTTCCAAGATGCCTATAATTATTTTTAAGGGGACCTATCTTATCTCTAACTTTTGTTCTATACACCTGGAAAACTTTTTGGGTTAGTTTTCGAATCCCTAGCAACTTTAATTTCGTAGTCCCGTTTAGCTTTTCTTATCCCCTTTTAACGTCCCTCTTAATGTCAATATACTGATTCATAAGATAACCTCACCTCTTTGATACGCCTATAAATTCCTTTTTCTGCCCTAAAAGATATTTGAGCCTATTATTCATCCATTTTGGGTCATTTCTATTCGATCTAATTTCTTTATATGGGATAAATGTTCTTTGGGCAGCATGTATAGTGTTCAGAAAACTGTCATATTGATAGCTCTCTTCATTACCCCAGTCCACAGATGATAAGTGTTCTCTGCTAAGCGAAAATCTGGGACCATTACTGAATTATCCTTACTATGAAACTTCCATTCAATGCCAAAGGTAATTGATTTGTGGTCGCTTGCGCCGAGTTCCTCTGTAATTTCTAAATTATTAAGAAGGGGTTCCTTGTTTGCCAGAACTAAGTCAAGCAGGTTATTTCCCCTTGTAGGTTCTGTCACAAACTGCTTCAAAAAACAATCTTGAACTACTTCTAAGAAGGCGTTAGATTCTAAATTCCCAGTCAAAAAATTCCAATCAATTTGACTAAAGTTGAAGTCTCCCAGAATAACTACGTTATCGTGCATTGTGGCCTTAACAATTTCCTCCCATAGTAGTCTCCCTTGGTCCCTATCTTAGTTAGTAAGGCCTCACCTTGATTACGCAGTTCAGTTCTGGTCTCCATATTACAGAATGGACATAAATTCGTTAGAAAACATTCAGCGTAGAATGACTAAATTAATACATAGCATTAGAAATCTTCCTTACGAAGAAAGATTGAAGAGCCTTAAATTACATTCACTTGTAAGACGTAGAATGAGGGGAGACATGATCGAGGTATACAAGTGGAAAATGGGTATTAACAAAGGGGATATAAATAAGGTCTTGAGGATATCTTTCCAAGAGAGAACCCGCAATAATGGATTCAAGTTAGATAAGTTTAGATTTAGAAAGGATATAGGAAAGTATTGGTTTGGAAATGGAGTAGTTGATGAGTGGAACAGTCTGCCTAGTAGGGTTATTGAAGCAAGGACCTTGGGTAGTTTCAAATTTAGGTTGGATAAATACATGAGTGAGAGGGGTTGGATTTGAGTGGGACTCGCACATGAGTAAATAGAATTATCAAAGCTTATTTCTTGGGTAGAATTGAAAATTAGGTTGGGCAATTATTCTGTTAGTGGGATGGATTGTAAAGGACCTGCCTAGTATGGGCCAACAGGCCTGCTGCAGTGTTCCTCCTTTCTTATGTTCTTATGTTAAAAGGCTTAGAAAGTGTTATAGATGAGGCTTGCTCGTCTCTGCTTCCAAAGCTGTGTTTGTACATAAAGGGTATACAGTATCCATAAGATGAGCAATTAGACACATGTTCACATATGTCTAATTGCTCAAAGCAGTGAGAGTTATATACCAATAATTTCACTTCTCTTCTTTTAGGGCAGAAGAAAGGAGTTTATAGGCGTATCAAAAGAGGTGAGGGTCATCTTATGAGTCAGTATATTGACATTAAGAGGGACGTTAAAAGGGGATAAGAAAAGCTAAACGGGACTACGAAATTAAAGTTGCTAGGATTCGAAAACTAACCCAAAAGTTTTTTTCAGGTGTATAGAACAAAAGTTAGAGATAAGATAGGTCCCCTTAAAAATAATTATGGGTATCTTACTGACAAAGAGAATGAAATGTGCTCTATTTTTAATAATTATTTTCTCTCGGTTTTCACTCAGGAAGACATTAATAATATCCCAAGAATTAGGTATTTTAGTGGGCCTGAAGAAGATAAATTATGTAGTATCACAGTCACTAGCGAAAGGTTATCAAACAGATAGACCGTTTGAAGCAAAATAAATCGCCAGGCCCTGATGAGCTTTTTTCAAGGGTTCTTAAGGAATGCAAAATAGAACTCTGTGAACCCTTAACTAACATTTTTAACCTATCTCTTCAAACAGGTGTAGTGCCGATACGTGGAAGATGGCTAATGTAATTCCTATTTTTAAAGCAGGGGACAAGTCGTTACCATCAAATTACCGCCCAATAAGTCTAACATCAATTGTAGGCAAATTACTAGAGTCGATTATAGCTGATAACATAAGAAGCCATCTCGATAGGCATAATTTGATTAATGATACTCAGCATGGATTCACCAGGGGCCGTTCCTGCCTAACTAATTTGTTAACTTTTTCAGTGGGGCTTTTGAGGCGTTGATAATGATAAAGAATTCGATATCGTTTATTTGGATTTTAGTAAGGCTTTTGATAGAGTACCACATCAGAGACTGTTAAAGAAAGTGGCTGCTCATGGCATTGGGGGAAAAGTGTTGTCATGGATCGAGTCATGGCTCACCAATAGGAAGCAGAGGTGTGCATAAATGGGGTTAAATCGGAGTGGGGATCTGTAACAAGTGGCGTTCTCAGGGGTCGGTTTTGGGCCCGTTGTTGTTTATAATATATATAAATGACCTTGACGAGGGAATTTCTAGTGATATGAGCAAATTCGCTGATGACACGAAGATAGGTAGGATAATCGATTCAGACGTAGATGTCAGTGAACTACAGGAGGATTTAGACAAACTCAATTCCTGCAGAAAAATGGCAGATGCAGTTCAATGTAGATAAATGCAAAGTTCTAAAGCTCGGAGTGTCCATAACCCAAGCACTTATAAGTTAAATAACGTAGAACTTAGCCATACAGATTGCGAGAAGGACTTGGGGGTGATGGTAAACAGCAACCTTAAACCAAGACAGCAATGCCTAAGCGTACGTAATAAGGCAAATAGATTACTGGGATTTATATCAAGAAGTGTTAGCAACAGAAGTCCAGACGTTATATTACAGCTTTATACATCATTAGTAAGGCCTCACCTAGATTACGCAGCTCAGTTCTGGTCTCCATATTACAGAATGGACATAAATTCGTTAGAAAACATTCAGCGTAGAATGACTAAATTAATACATAGCATTAGAAATCTTCCTTACGAAGAAAGATTGAAGACCCTTAAATTACATTCACTTGTAAGACGTAGAATGGGGAGACATGATCGAGGTATACAAGTGGAAAATGGGTATTAACAAAGGGGATATAAATAAGGTCTTGAGGGTATCTCTCCAAGAGAGAACCCGCAATAATGGATTCAAGTTAGATAAGTTTAGATTTAGAAAGGATATAGGAAAGTATTGGTTTGGAAATAGGGTAGTTGATGAATGGAACAGTCTGCCTAGTAGGGTTATTGAAGCAAGGACCTTGGGTAGTTTTAAATTTAGGTTGGATAAATTCATGAGTGAAAGGGGTTGGATTTGAGTGGGAATTGCACATGAGTAAATAAAATTATCAAAGCTTATTTTTTGGGTAGCATTGAAAATTGGGTTGAACAAATATTCTGTTGGTGGGATGGAGTGTGAAGGACCTGCCTAGAGTGGGCCAACAGGCCTGCTGCAGTGTTCCTCCTTTCTTATGTTCTTATGTGTACAACTCACTAGTACCATTGTGTACAACTCACTAGTACCATGGTGTACAACTCACTAGTACCATTGTGTACAACTCACTAGTACTATGGTGTACAACTCATTAGTGAAAGTACCATGGTGTACAACTCATTAGTGCAAGTACCATGGTGTACAACTCATTAGTGCAAGTACCATGGTGTACAACTAACTAGTACCATTGTGTACAACTCACTAGTACCATGGTGTACAACTCATTAGTGAAAGTACCATGGTGTACAACTCATTAGTGAAAGTACCATGGTGTACAACTCACTAGTACCATGGTGTACAACTCACTAGTACCATGGTGTACAACTCACTAGTACCATGGTGTACAACTCACTAGTACCATGGTGTACAACTCACTAGTACCATGGTGTACAACTCATTAGTGAAAGTACCATGGTGTACAACTCATTAGTGCAAGTACCATGGTGTACAACTCATTAGTGCAAGTACCATGGTGTACAACTCCTTAGTGCAAGTACCATGGTGTACAACTCATTAGTGCAAGTACCATGGTGTACAACTCATTAGTGCAAGTACCATGGTGTACAACTCATTAGTGCAAGTACCATGGTGTACAACTCATTAGTGCAAGTACCATGGTGTACAACTCATTAGTGCAAGTACCATGGTGTACAACTCATTAGTGCAAGTACCATGGTGTACAACTCATTAGTGCAAGTACCATGGTGTAGATGAATGGTTCAGAGAACCGACAAGTTATAAATTAGACACATATGCAACACTTGGGTATCTTTATTGAGGAAACGTTTCGCCACACAGTGGCTTCATCAGTCCAATACAAAGTAGAAAGGTGTAAGGAGAGGAGGAGTTTGAGGTTATCAGTCCCTCGGCCTGGAGTCGATGTGTTCAGTCCATCAATCTTGTTAGAAGTGTAGCACAAGGCCGTAGAGGTAGCTTATATGCTGTAATCAGGTGAGGTGAAGCAGGAGGAGGCGATTGATGGACTGAACACATCGACTCCAGGCCGAGGGGCTGATAACCTCAAACTCCTCCTCTCCTTACACCTTTCTACTTTGTATTGGACTGATGAAGCCACTGTGTGGCGAAACGTTTCCTCAATAAAGATACCCAAGTGTTGCATATGTGTCTAATTTATAAGTACCATGGTGTACAACTCATTAGTACAAGTACCATGGTGTGCAACTCACTAGTAGAAGTTCCATGGTGTGGAACTCACTAGACCTGACTTAACTCAGTGAAGACGTGTCTTGTGTGCTCTCTGTCAATCTGAAGAAGATGTCCTCTCTTGAGCTACTCTACCAGCAGCTGAAGGAAGAACTGAGGGTAGCTAAGCTTGAGATACAGCGACTGACTGAGGAAAACAAGAGGATTCGTAGTAATCCTCCTGTTGAGAATCCTCAAGCCAGGAAAGGAACCTGGACAGTGGCTAAAACGCATGGGACAAAGTTAAGGCTCAAGAGGACGGGTGGAGAGGTAGAAACAACGAAGACCCAGGAGAATGTTGTGGAAACATCGAACCATTCTCCGTGCTACCCGATGAATG
>WNWK01015078.1:0-49027 GCA_009830355.1 Cherax destructor
TTCAGCAGTGGCGTAAACCTAGATCGACATTCTTTCTTCATAGCTAATTTCTCTTAATTCCACAAGTGTGTGTGTGTGTGTGGGCAAGAGAAGACAATGAAGAATGTACTATTGAAATGTAATAACTAAATGAGGTTTGTCAAGTCCATAATCATAATACTGCAAACTGAGAAAGTATTCTTCTGTTAAAAATCCCCAGTCATGTTCTTATTTCCTAGAACATTTCTATAAAACACATTTAGTTTAATTGTTATGAATGATTAACTATGCATGTGATTTCTAACATGCAACAAACTTTTCATCACAACAAATAGTAATGCAATATTTTTGCACTGTGCAGTTTATGCCTAACAGTTCATTTGGTACAATCTTGAATTGAAAACAAAACAAATACTACACTAACTTCCACAGGGCTTCTAGCAAATCACATTTTAAAAAAATCATTTTAACCCCTACGCTCTTCCACTAGCGCTCCGAACGTAGATGTACGTTTTTTTTTCCCCTGCCTTCTTTTCGATAGGCCTGAGCGGCCTAGACATGAGAGAATGGGTCTGCGCATTCAGTGTGTGCTGTATGAAAATTGTGGCCCGTGCGGTACAGCATGAGTAGGGCCAGTTAGTTTCAGCTCCATCTTGGGTCAAGATCATGGCAAACCCGTGATTCACTCACGCTCGTCGTATTAACACACTCTTATTCAAGGAAAGTGATATAGAACGTCAGTTTAATGGATTTGAGACCGATGTGGCCACTAATGATCAGATCAAGGAATGGTGAAAATATTGACGATAACCCAGATGACTCCAGCCCATGACCTCTGGGGTGACCAGTGTGGCCACATCAGACCCTCGGCCAGCACCTCTCGGATGGCCAGTGGGCCATCCAAGACCTCAGCCAAGCATCTCTGGAGTGGCCAGTGCTACAACCCAGAGGCTAATAGCAAGAGGAATTATAAATTCTGTCATTTTTTGAAGAAAGGGGTTAGTTATAGGTAATATATTTTAAGAAAAGAGGATAAATAAGTATACAAGATATGATGTAGGGCGTAATGACAGTAGTTTGTTGGACTACGTATTGGTAGATAAAAGACTGTTGAGTAAACTTCAGGATGTACATGTTTATAGAGAGCCACAGATATATCAGATCACTTTTTAGTAATAGCTACAGGGGAGTAAAAGGTAGATGGGATACAAGGAAAATAGAAGCAGTAAGTAAGAGAGAGTGAAGGTTTATAAACTAAAAGAGGAGGCAGTTAGGTAAGATATAAACAACTATTGGAGGATAGATGGGCTAGTGAGTGTAGGCAATGGGGTCGAAGATGTATGGGGTAGATTTAAAAATGTAGTGTTAGTGTGTTTAGCAGAAGTTTATGGTTACAGGCAAGTGGGTGCGGGAGGGAAGAAGAGCGATTGGTAGAATGATGATGTAAAGAGAATAGTAAGGGAGAAAAAGTTAGCATATGAGAGGTTTTTACAAAGTAGAAGTGATGTAAGGAGGGAATAGTATATGGAGAGAAAAAGAGAGGTTAAGAGAGTAGTGAAGCAATGTAAAAAGAGAGCAAATGAGAGAGTGGGTGAGATGTTATCAACAAATTTTGTTGAAAATAAGAAGTTTTGGAGTGAGATTAATAAGTTGAGGAAGCCTAGGGAACAAATGGAGAGTTATTAAATGGAGAGTTAGAGGTATCGGGAAGATGGAGGGAATATTTTGAGGAGTTGTTAAATGTTGATGAAGACAGGGAAGCTGTGATTTCGTGTATAGGGCAAGGAGGAATAACATCTTGTAGAGTGTGGAAGAGCCAGTTGTGAGTGTGGGGGAAGTTCGTGAGGCAGTGGGTAGAATGAAAGGGGGTAAGGCAGCTGGGATTGATTGGATAAAGATAGAAATGTTAGAAGTAGGTGGGGATATAGTTTTGGAGTGGTTGGTGCTGTTATTTAATAAATGTATGGAAGAGGGTAAGGTACCTAAAGATTGGCAGAGAGTATTTATTGTTCCTTTGTATAAAGGCAAAGGGGACAAAAGAGAGTGCAAAAATTATAGGGGAATAAGTCTGTTGAGTGTAAGGTAGTAGGTTGGTAGACAGCAACTGCCCAGGAGGTACTACCGTCCTGCCAAGTGAGTGTAAAATGAAAGCCTGTAATTGTTTTACATGATGGTAGGATTGCTGGTGTCTTTTTTCTGTCTCATAAACATGCAAGATTTCAGGTACATCTTGCTACTTCTACTTACACTTAGGTCACACTACACATTCATGTACAAGCATATATATACACACCCCTCTGGGTTTTCTTCTATTTTCTTACTAGTTCTTGTTCTTATTTCCTCTTATCTCCATGGGGAAGTGGAACAGAATTCTTCCTCCGTAAGCCATGCGTGTCATAAGAGGCGCCTAAAATGCCTGGAGCAAGGGGCTAGTAACCCCTTCTCCTGAATAAATTACTAAATGTAAAAGGAGAAACTTTCGTTTTTCCTTTTGGGCCACCCTGCCTCGGTGGGAAACGGCTGACGTGTTGAAAGAAAGAAGAAGTCTGTTGAGTGTACCTGGTAGTGTATGGTAGAGTTATTATTGAAAGAATTAAGAATTAAGAATTAGGTAGTAGGTTGGTAGACAGCAACCACCCAGGGAGGTACTACCATCCTGCCAGGTGACTGTGAAACAGAAACCTGAAACTGTTTTACATGATGGTAGGATTGCTGGTGTCTTTTTTCTGTCTCATAAACATGCAAGATTTCAGTACGTCTTGCTACTTCTACTTACACTTAGGTCACACTACGCAAACATGTACACGTTTATGTATACACACTCATCTGAGTTTTCTTTGATTTTATCTTAATAGTTCTTGTTCTTATTGCTTTTCCCTTTCATATCCATGGGGAAGTGGAATAAGAATCTTTCCTCCGTAAGCCATGCGTGTTGTAAAAGTCAACTAAAATGCCGGGAACAATGGGCAGTAACCCCTTTTCCTGTATAGCTTACTAAAAGAAGAAGAAGAAAACCGTCAAAGTGGGATGTTTGAATGTGCGTGGATGTTGTGCGAATGATAAGAAAGAGATGATTGTAGATGTTATGAATGAAAAGAAGCTGGATGTCCTGGCTTTAAGTGAGACAAAGCTGAAGGGGGTAGGAGAGTTTCAGTGGGGAGAAATAAATGGGATTAGATCAGGGGTTTCAAATAGAGTTAGAGCTAAAGAAGGAGTGGCAATAATGTTGAATAATCAGTTATGGCAGGTAAGAAGGAATATAAATGTATAAATTGAAGGCTTATGTGGAGTAAAATAAAGGTTGGATGTGAAAAGTGGGTTATAGTAAGTGTTTATGCACCTGGAGAAGAGAGAAGTGTAGAGGAGAGAGAGAGATTTTGGGAAATGTTGAGTGAGTGTGTGGGGAGTTTTGAACCAAGTGAGAGAGTAATTGTGGTTGGGGATCTTAATGCTAAAGTGGGTAAAAATGTTGTGGATGGAGTAGTGGGTAAATTTGGGGTGCCAGGGTAAATGTAAATGGGGAACCATTAATTGAGCTATGTGTAGAAAGAGGTTTGGTAATAAGTAATACATATTTTATGAAAAAGAGGATAAATAAATATACAAGGTATGATATAGCACGTAAGGAAAGTAGTTTGTTGGATTATGTATTGGTGGATAAAAGGTTGATGAGTAGGCTTCAGGATGTACATGTTTATAGAGGGGCAACGGATATATCAGATCATTATTTGGTTGTAGCTACAGTTAGAGTAAAAGGTAGATGGGACAAAAAGAAAATGGCAACAGCAAGTAAGAGAGGGGTAAAAGTGTATAAACTAAAGGAGGAGGAAGTTAGGGTGAGATATAAGCAACTATTGGCAGAAAGGTGGGCTAGTGCAAGTAGGAGTAGTGGGGGTTGAAGAGAGTTGGGATAGTTTTAAAAATGCAGTATTAGAATGTGGGGCAGAAGTTTGTGGCTATAGGAGGGTGGGTGCAGGAGGAAAGAGGAGTGAGTGGTGGAATGAAGAAGTAAAGGGTGTGATAAAAGAGAAAAAGGTAGCTTATGAGAGGTTTTTACAAAGCAGAAGTGTTAATAGAAGAGCAGAGTATGTGGAGAGTAAAAGAAAGGTGAAGAGAGTGGTGAGAGAGTGCAAAAGAAGAGCGGATGAAAGAATGGGAGAGGCTCTGTCAAGAAATTTTGCTGAAAACAAGAAAAAATTTTGGAGTGAGATAAACAAGGTAAGAAAGCCAAGGGAACGAATGGATTTGTCAGTTAAAAACAGAGTAGGGGAGTTAGTAGATGGGGAGCTGGAGGTATTGGGTAGATGGCGGGAATATTTTGAGGAACTTTTAAATGTCAATGAAAAAAGGGAGGCGGTAATTTCATGTACTGGCCAGGGGTACACCATCGTTTAGGAGTGAAGAAGAGCAGGATGGAGTGTGGGGAGGTGCGTGAGGCATTACGTAGAATGAAAGGGGTAAAGCAGCTGGAATTGACGGAATCATGACAGAAATGTTAACAGCAGGGGGGGATATAGTGCTGGAGTGGTTGGTATTTTTGTTTAATAAATGTATGAAAGAGAGGAAGGTACCTAGGGATTGGCAGAGAGCATGTATAGTTCCTTTATATAAAGGGAAGGGGATAAAAGAGAGTGTAAAAATTATAGGGGAATAAGTTTACTGAGTATACCAGGTAAAGTGTATGGCAGGGTTATTATTGAAAGAATTAGAGGTAAGACAGAGAGTAGGATTGCAGATGAGCAAGGAGGCTTTAGAGTGGGTAGGGGATGTGTAGATCAAGTGTTTACATTGAACATATATGTGAACAGTATTTAGATAAAGGTAGAGAAGTTTTTATTGCATTTATGGATTTAGAAAAGGCATATGATAGAGTGGATAGGGAGCAATGTGGCAAATGTTGCAAGTGTATGGAATAGGTAGTAAGTTACTGAAGGCTGTAAAGAGTTTTATGAGGATAGTGAGGCTCAGGTTAGGTGTGTAGGAGAGAGGAGATTACTTCCGGTAAAAGTAGGTCTTAGACAGGGATGTGTAATGTCACCATGGTTGTTTAATATATTTATAGATGGGGTTGAAAAAGAAGTAAATGCTAGGGTGTTGGGGAGAGGGGTGGGATTAAATTATGGAGAATTAAATGCAAAATGGGAGTTGACAGTTACTTTTTGCTGATGATACTGTGCTTATGGGAGATTCTAAAGAAAAGTTGCAAAGGTTAGTGGACGAGTTTGGGAGTGTGTAAAGGTAGAAAGTTAAAAGTGAACATAGATAAGAGTAAGGTGATGAGGGTATCAAACGATTTAAATAAAGAAAATTGGATATCACATTGGAGAGGGATTATGGAAGAAGTAAATGTTTTCAGATATTTGGGAGTTGACGTGTCAGCGGATGGGTTTATGAAGGATGAGGTTAACCATAGAATTGATGAAGGAAAAGGTGAGTGGTGCATTGAGGTATCTGTGGAGACAAAAACGTTATCATGGAGGCAAAGAAGGAATGTACGAAAGTATAGTGGTACCAACACTCTTATATGGGTGTGAAGCATGGGTTGCAAATGCTGCAGCGAGGAGGAGGCTGGAGGCAGTGGAGATGTCCTGTCTAAGGGCAATGTGGTGTAAATATTATGCAGAAAATTCGGAATGTGGAAATTAGGAGAAGGTGTGGAGTTACTAAAAGTATTTGTCAGAGGGCTGAAGAGGGTTGTTGAGGTGGTTTGGTCATTTAGAGAGAACGGATCAAAGTAGAATGACTTGGAGAACGTATAAATCTGTAGGGAAAGGAAGGCGGGGTAGGGGTCGTCCTAGAAAAGGTTGGAGGGAAGGGGTAAAGGAGGTTTTGTGGGCGAGGGGCTTGGACTTCCAGCAAGCATGTGTGAGCGTGTTAGATAGGAGTGAATGGAGACGAATGGTTTTTGGGACATGACGATCTGTTGGAGTGTGAGCAGGGTAACATTTTGTGAAGGGATTCAGGGAAACCAGTTAATTGATTTAGCTGGACTTGAGTCCTGGAAATGGGAAGTACAATGCCTGCACTTTAAAGGAGGGTCTGAGATAGTGACAGCTGGGAGGACTTTTCTCAGCTGTCGTATCTGAGCTCCTCTGCAAAGACAGTGATTATGTATGAGTGTGGTGAAAGTGTTGAATGATGATGAAAGTATTTTCTTTTTGGGGATTTTCTTTCTTTTTGGGTCACCCTGCCTTAAAGGTGGGAGACGGCCGACTTGTTGAAAAAAAAAAAAAGAGTAAGACAGAAAGCAGGATAGCAGATGAACAAGGGGGCTTTAGGAAAGGTAGGGGTGTGTAGACCAAGTGTTTACAGTGAAACATATAGGTGAACAGTATTTGGATAAGGGTAAAGAGGTTTTTGTGGCATTTATGGATTTGGAAAAGGCATATGATAGGGTAGATAGGGAAGGGGGACAATGTGGCAGATGTTGCAGGTGTATGGAATAGGAGGTAGGTTACTGAAAGCAGTGAAGAGTTTTTATGAGGATAGTGAGGCTCAGGTTAGAGTGTGTAGGAGGGAGGGGGACTATTTCCCAGTAAAAGTGGGCCTTAGACAAGAATGTGTGATGTCACCGTGGTTGTTCAATATATTTATAGATGGGGTTGAAAGAGAAGTGAATGCGAGGGTCTTGGGCAAGAGGTGTGGGGTTAAAAGAAAGAATCAAATACAAAGTGGGAGTTGTCACAGTTGCATTTTTGCTGATGATACTGTGCTTTTGGGAGATTCTGAAGAGAAGTTGCAGAGGTTGGTGGATGAATTTGGTAGGGTGTGTAAAAGAAGAAAATTGAAAGTGAATATAGGAAAGAGTAAGGTGATGAGGATAACAAAAAGATTAGGTGACGAAAGATTGGATATCAGATTGGAGGGAGAGAGTATGGAGGAGGTGAATGTATTCAGGTATTTGGGAGTGGACATGTCAGCAGATGGGTCTATGAAGGATGAGGTGAATCATAGAATTGATGAGGGGAAAAGGGTGAGTGGAGCACTTCGGAGTCTGTGGAGACAAAGAACTTTGTCCATGGAAGTAAAGAGGGAAATGTATGAGAGTATAGTTATACCAACACTCTTATATGGGTGTGAAGCATGGGTGATGAATGTTGCAATGAGGAGAAGGCTGGAAGCAGTGGAGATGTCATGTCTGAGGTCAATGTGTGGTGTGAATATAATGCAGAGAATTCGGAGTTTGGAAATTAGGAGGAGGTGCGGGATTACCAAAACTATTATCCAGAGAGCTGAGGAGGGGTTGTTGAGGTGGTTCGGACATGTAGAGAGAATGGAACGAGACAAAATGACTTCGAGTGTATAAATCTGTAGTGGAGGGAAGGCGGGGTAGGGGTCGGCCTAGGAAAGGTTGGAGGGAGGGGGTAAAGGAGGTTTTGTGTGCAAGGGGCTTGGACTTCTAGCAAGCATATGTGAGCGTATTTGATAGGAGTGAATGGAGACAAATGGTTTTTAATACTTGACGTGCTGTTGGAGTGTGAGCAAAGTAACATTTATGAAGGGATTCAGGGAAACCGGCAGGCCGGACTTGAGTCCTGGAGATGGGAAGTACAGTGTCTGCACTCTGAAGGAGGGGTGTTAATGTTGCAGTTTTATAACTGTAGTGTAAAGCACCCCTCTGGCAAGACAGTGATGGAGTGAATGATGATGAAAGTTTTTCTTTTTCGGGCCACCCTTCCTTGGTGGGAATCGGCCGATGTGTTAATAATAATAAAAAAATAATGAGTGAAAGTGATATAAGTGATGACGAGATTGATTTTATGCCCATAGATGATCGTCAAGTGATAGTGATGTACATTATTCCCCAATGAAGCGTACCTTTAGGTGTCATCGCCTACATTCAGGCAGTGTGCCATATGCAGTCCCCAAGGGTCGTGGTAGGTCACGATCCAAAACCCCAGCCACTGATAGTGATCATGAAGGAGAATATGCAGGGATGGAGGAAGAGGAGGTGGTGGTGGTGGTTGGTGGCATGGTGCCTGGGCTGTGTGGCACGTTGGGTGGGCAGACAAAGGAACATTGTTGTCGACAAATCCTTGATTCTGTTCAAGGGACAACTCATTCAAACAATATATACCGAGCAAACATAATTGTTTTGGTATAAAACTGTTTGTGTGTGACTGTGAGAGTGTCATAGTGTTGGATGTCATTGTCTACACTGGGAGAAACACACTCGATGATGACAGGCGGATGTTGGGCATTTCCGGTGATGTTGTTCACAAGATGATGGGGCCATACCTTGGCAAGGGTCATACATTGTACACAGACAACTGGTATACAAGCCCTATAATCGCTGATTTCCTACATGTGCAAGTGTTTCGTGCCAATGACATGATGGCAATGACGTGGCATGACAAACGGGACGTGACATTGCTGTTAACCATCCACAGAAACGAGATGGTACAAACAGACAAAGTGAACAGGGACACCAATGAACGCATTGTAAAGCCAGCTGCTGTCATAGACTATACGAACAATATGCGACTAGTCGACAAGTGTAACATGATGATAGGGATCGTTGACTATGTGCGTAGGAGTCGCAAGTGGTATATGAAAAGTGTTTTTCCACCTTGTAGACATTGCAATGCTCAATGCCTTCAATATGTATGAAATAAAGACTGGAAAATGACTTTGTTATGCAGAATTCAGCCTGAATGTCATCTAGCAGATAGCAAAAAAGTATGGTACCACACCTATACCTACCCCTCAACAGCGACCACAACCTGTCCCCCAACCACAACTAGTGGGGAAAGTGCCAGACTGAATCCTTGCTAACTGTCACTACCTGATACCAGTACCGCCTACCCCAAAAAAGAAGTATTCTCAGAAAAAGTGTTTTGTGTGTGCTAACACCTCAAGGCAACCCAAACAGCAGGACACATGATTCATGTGTCACCAATGTGGGGGGTGGCACTCTGTATGAATGCATGTTTTATGGAGTGTCATACAATCCTGGAGTACTAGAAACATAACTGGGACATGTAAATACTTGTATATAGTTGTAGATAATAGAATGTGATTCAGCCAGGTGCACAATATCACCTATAAGTGTGTACATGTGTGTTTGTGACAATATGATTAATAATTTCATACAGAATATTTGTGTCTAAACAACAATTAGCTATCAAAAGATCTACTATAGAACATTATCATCATAACATAAAAACTGAGAAAGAAAGAAAGAGAAAAAAAAGAAAGAAAGATAAATATGAAGAATTTCTGCAAGCAGCAATGTGTCATGCTGCCATCAGGTGAGCGACAAGCACCAACTCTGCGGCCTTATATCTCCATACGCATTGACTAAATTTTTTTTCTTACATTACTTTATGTAAAAAAAATGTCCTCTTTAACCCTTTCAGGGTCCGTGCTGTAGTTCTACGACTTTGAGTTCTGGGTCCAAACCGTAGATCTACGTCATGAGCTCAGCTCACTCAGATAAGCTTTGAACAGTAAATTTGGGAGAATACATCATTATGTGGTAAGTGTGCACCACATAAAACAAATCCTGCAGCACACAGTGCATAATGAGAAAAAAAAAAATGAAACCATAATTTTCGATTAAAACAGCGATTTTGCAGTGTTATTTTGTATACTTTTTATAGTTGTATTTGCGATTTCTTGGTCTTATTTGATAGAATGGAAGATATATGACAGATATGGAGATGATTTTGATTGGTTTTAGTACTGCAAATGGGTTGAAACTGAGCTCAAAGTAGCAGAAAAGTTAAATTTTTGCCTATGTTCAAGAGTAAACAAATGATCTCACACGTGTAATACGCGCCAGCTGGTGGGTCTAATATACGTTCACAAATGTGGTGATATTGTTTGTACAATTATTACAATATTGTATAACAGTAAATCTTCCATTTTTTGGTTTGAATAAAAATTCATTGTGAATAAAAAATCAAAATGGAATTAATTTGTAAAGACTGAAAACATAACTAATGAACAGAGGAAATGTTATTTTAGTGTCAGGAATGCCTGCATTGTTTATTCTGCACCCTATTTTGAAATTGGAATATTTTGAACTTTGAGTAAAATTGGCTAAATTACCAATTTCCAATCACTTTATTTTGTAGTTGAAACAGCTGACTGGGCGATTTCTTGTGCTCAATCGATAGAATAGAAGTAATACTAGTGAAATAGCTAAGAATTTGGTCGACTGGAGTAATGTAATTGGCCTAAAATGGAAGTCAAAGTCGGCAAAATTGCCGATGCGTATCGTGACACATCAAAATTCGCGAGAGCATAATTTTGTCAATTTTCAATCAAATTTTGTACTTTTTGTTTTATTACCTACAGAAAATGATTTTCTACCATTTCATAAGAAAAAATATGAATTTTTTTTCTTGAAAATTCTTGGACACTGGCACACCCCTTCCAAAAATGGCCTTGGACCCTGAAAGGGTTAAATAAAATAAAAATAAAAATATTCGGAGCGCTGGGTGAGAGAACGTAGATCTACGTTTGGACAGTTAAGGGGTTAATTGGTGTAGCTTGTAAACTTTCATCAATACATCTAGCATAACACGTTATACACTGCAGTCTTACCTCTTCTGGTAATTCCTCCATGACCTCTTGCTTTATTTCAGGTGCTTCTTCTCCACCTTGTTCTTCAAGCTTCTTCTTTTTCTTCTTCTTCTTCTTTTTCTTCTTTAGTGAAGGATCAGCAGTTGAAGTGTCCTCCACACCCGCTTCCACGGAAGAGGCCTCGGATCCTTCACTTAGCTTGCGCTGTAAGAAAGTATACATACTATACTGCAAACTGTACAAGCATACTAAGTAAATTCAGTACAGTGGACCCTCGGTTAACGAAAAAACTTCATCCCAGAAGCCTGCTCAAGTGCCATTACCGAACAAATTTATTTCCTTAAGAAATAATGTCACATAGGTTAGTCTATTTCAGACCCCCAAAAATATACTTCCACAAGCACTTACAATATTATACTTACATAATTGTACGATTTCCGGGGTATTCGTTAACCGAGGGTCCACTGTATTAGCACCAGTATTATGTATTTCTCAAAATGAAATGGGGAAGAAAAAATAAAATGCCTCATAGAGACCTGAATATTTTTCCTTTAATATTATTTACTCTTTTTTTGAGGTTATGAATCCTAACATTAACCAGACCATCATAATGGTTTGCTGGTAATGACTGCAAAATACCAAAGTGCATTTTTTTTTTACCACACCAGCAGCCTCCCACCAAGATAGGGTGAGCCCTTTCCCCTAAAAAAAGCACACACATTTACCATCCTACATTAACCCTTCCACTGTCCATTACGTAGAACTACATCACTGAGGCCAGGATCCCTGATGTAGTTCTACGTTATGAGCTCAGCTCACTCAGGTAAGCTGTGAGCAGTAAATTTTGGCCTAGAAATGAGAGAATGGGTCTGTGCAGCGAGTGTGCACTGTATAAAAAAAATCATGCCCAAAGTGGTGTATGATTGTTTTAATGCCAGGAATGTCTACATTGTTTATTATATAAAGACTATTTTTAAACTGGTATTTTTTTATTTTGTGGAACTGGCCCAATTATCAAATTCTGATCACTTAATAGGGTAGTTGGAATTGGCCTAAAATAGGACTCAAATTGGGTGAAATCCCCACTGAGTAAATTACATCGACCGCTAACTTTGCGCCTGCATAATTTCGCAAGTTATCAATGAAATTTCATACTTCTGGTGTCATTACTTTCAGAAAAAAGATTCTCTACCATTTCAGAAGAAAAAATATTTAATTTTTTTACTTTCAGAGTAAGTTTCATTTCTCGGGTCTGGACAGTGAAATGGTTAAGGTACAGTAGACCCTCATTTAGCACGACTTTATGTTGCGCGTTTTGGGTATTACGCGATTGAAGAATTGCGGCACATTTTTATCTAACACGACGTAAACCTTATATTACGCGATTCGCTGGAGGGGAAAAATTTTGAGCCCGCGGTCGCCTGCAGTAGGTTAAACCATTGAGTCAGTGGGGGTCCTACTAAGGGTGGCTATGAGCCACAACAAGTGTTTAATGCTGACGAGACAAGTGTTTTCTGGAAGAAAATGCCAACATGAACTTGTATCAGTCAGCAAGAGAAAAGTGCACCAGGCTTCAAGACAGCAAAGGATCGCTTCACCTTGCTCCTTTTGGGTAATGCATCAGGTGATTTCAAGTGTAAGCCCATGGTTATTTACCGCTGTAAGAATCCTCATGCTTTGAGGAAAAGGGAATTTGTTTTTCCTTCGCACAAACTAAGTTTATTCAGGTATACAGAGATAGTTACATTGATTATCATTCAGTAGGATAACCCAAAGTTTGGGTTATCCTAGGTTCTCTACACATATGCTGCTATGTATGATAATCTTTGTAACTGTATCTGTGTATACCTGAATAAACTTACTTACAGTTTGCAGGAAGAAAAACATAACCATTCCCTCAAGCGGCCGGTGCTAATGTTGTGGAACAGCTGGGAGCAATTTAAGGTAAATACTATTATTTCTGTTACATTTGTTTTAAGCAAAAGCTAACAGTTAATATACACTATTAACTGGCTATCTTTTATTATTCTCATTTAAATTTGACTTTAAAAGTATTGTTGGTCTAAAAAGACTCAAATTGGTTTCCTGAGAATTCTCGACCGCTAACCCTATTTTCCCATAAGTTCTTTTTAATTATCTAACACGATTTTACCTTTAAATATTAATGTTTTACTTTAGGGTGTAATTCATTCCGTGTCTAATGAGGGTCTACTGTATATGAAATCAATTCTGAAGAAAAACACGAGAAATCCTCTATTTGAAAGCTATGTAATGGCTGCAGTAACATAAGCATTGTCTATATTCAGTACTTCACATATACACACACAGCAAGTCTATTTAATTTTAATTAAATTTTGTGAACCGTAAACTTATTTCTAAAGTTAAAACTATTGACTTTGTTTATGAATGAATGAAGGCAAATACATTGCCTTTTTATTTTTGGGTCAATCTCTATCTTGGTGAGAAACAGCTGGTGTGGTGTTTTACAGCACCCAGGAAATGGGAGACAATGAGGTTCAATCCAAGGAAGAGGAGCACAAGTCTGATTACTTGGATCAAGAGCCCCTCACCAGCATCAAGGAATGTCTCTGGAGAGGGATCTAACATTTACTGTCAAGTACAAACTAGTTTAATGGGAATGCTTACATGCAGCTGGGCTCTGGATCCAAGAAATTTGAGCTACCCCTTCCCCTGTATGATTCTTGTGGGTTTAACGTTTCCCCATGAATATACATAAATAATTTTTTTAACACGCTGGCCGTCTCCCACTGAGGCATTGGTGACCCAGAAAAGAAACGCTTTCACCATCATTCTCGCCATCATCGTCTTGCCAGAAGTGCACAGATATAATAATATCATCTTCTGGAAATAGGATCCCAAATAATTCAATGTCACCTTCAGACCATTCAAAACTTCAACAGAAAGTCACTGCCATAAAAACAAGAAAATTACCTTTTTTGATGAAGCTTCAGGTTCCACTTTAACACCCGATGGTTGGCCCCGCTGATTGGGATCTTGCTTACCATTTTTGGCATTATAGTCAACATAACTATGCAACCAATCTGCTGGAGTGTTCTCATTTGGTTTGCCATATTTATCTAATGTCCCATCCTTAATCATAGTTTTTTTCATACTAGCCTGAAATTTGTTTATAAAAATTAGCAAATATAAAATATATGAGCACTGTATATAAATTTGTACACAACACCATAAAACCAGTTGATTAAGCTTATATTTCTCAGTAATGAGTATAAACACACCACAATTTACTTGAGTACAAATTAAGTTAAATACAGTGGTACCTCAACATACGAGCAGCTCCCAACTCGAACAATTATGTAAGTGTATTTTTGGGGGTCTGAAATGGATTAATCTAATTCACATGATTCCTTATGGGAACAAATTCGTTTGGTATTGGCACTCGAACAGCCTTCCGAAATGAATTAAACTCGTAACTCGAGGTACCACTGCAATTCATGTTAAGCACTAAACCCATGTGCGTCAATCAGTGCAAGACAGCGGAGGCCTGATCCACTATCTGCTAAAGGCAAGATAGATGTGCTTCCTATCTGTACTCAGAACCATATAGACTTCACTGCTAGATTGATCAAAATGATTATATTTTATATACATGCATCATACTGTGCCCTTCTGATTTGAAAATCATGAGAGGTTAATTTTTGAGTTGCAGTTTTTCTACTTCTTGGAAAGTCAAAATCCACTCGGACCAGAATATTAACTTGGTCAAATTTGTTTTTTGTTTTTACTACTGTAGGGCTAAAAGGTTGTGATGACATAGCGGTCTGCTCACACTTTTAAACTTTAATCGAAGTCCAGAAACCATCACAACCCTTCAAAACACAACCACAAAATCACAAGCGATGTTTCCTGACTTTTTTTTCATATACTGTAATTTTGTGTTACACACTGAAATTTGCAGAAATCTGTAAATTTTAGCCTAGACATGAGACAACACAACTGTGCAGTGGGTGTGAACAATATATGTATGTTGAAATAGAGACTTATGAGGCATTTTCATGGGTGATTTTATTAGCAATTCATTGGTGCCAAATGACAAACCAGAAGACATACTTGTAACAAGGAGATTTTGATCAGTTTAAAATGAAGTGGCAAGAATATTGGATTCCTGGAGATTTTCCTGAGGAAAGATACGAGCCCCTAACCCCCCATAGGTTTGTCTGTAAGGTTTTTACAAGGTCTGCTTCCATTACTGGGATGGCCAAAACCATGACAAAGGTTTCTGGTTATATTTTAGCTGAGAAATAGGGAAAAACTTTAAATTTTTGTGTGGAGTGAAAGTGAAGGGCAAATGTTATATAGGAGAGGCCTAGGGACATGATTAATGAACAAAGGAAAGGTTGCTTTGGTTTATGGAAACCCTATAGTGCTTATTTTAAACTTTTTAGAGATTTACTCAATGGTGTAAAATTGGCCACACTGCTGATTTCTGTGCACATCACAGGGAAGTTCTGAAAGTTTCATGAATGGAAGGTAGACTAATGAAATAGCCAGGAAATCATTAATTTGAGCAATGGAATTGGCCTAAAATAGGAAGAATAGCTGAAGTATAAATTGCACCAAACCACTAACTTCACTTGTGTACTTTCAAAAGGCTTCCATTTTTTTTTTAAATAGCAAAAACTGACAGTACTTTTAATTTTGAGGGGGAAGGGGGGGACGTGACACTGAAAGGGTTAAACCTAGGCCCAATAAAGTTACCTATATTACAATAGCTTCTAAAATGTAATTACTGTACATTAAAAACTGTTAAAAGACGACTGTCTAAGTGCAGTAATGCTCTGTGATATGAACCACAGAAGAAAAAATATGGCTCAATCATGAAACTGAAGAAGGAAGTTATGAGCTAATATAACCCACACCAATTTAAGCTGCATTGTTCATGGGACACAGTCCCATCAATAATATACCAATAACTGCTATCTTTCACAAGTTAAAAAATTAATCCTTCTTTAAAATTAAAAATACATTAAAAACATTCATTCAGGACAACACAGGCACTCTTGTGATTGCAAATGGCATGACAAATCTTACCCTACTGGAAATAGGGACATGCTGCTTGAATAAGAATTTGCCATCTCTACACCACAAGTCATTCCAGTTATGGTTAACCTTTTCGGGGTTTCGGTCGTACTAGTACGGCTTACGCCCTGGGGTTATTGATATACTAGTACACCTAAATTCTAGCGCCCTCAAATCAAGCAGAAACAGGATGTTAGGCCTAGATGTGATAGAATGGGTCTGTGCGGTCAGTGTGCGCAGTATAAAAAAAATTCCTGCACACCACAGTGCATAATGAGGGAAAAAACTTCTGACCCTGTGTTTTTGGTTTAAAACAGCGACTTTGCAGTCTATTTTCGTATGGTATTTATGCTTGTATTCTCGTTTTCTTAGTCTCATTTTATAGAATAGATGATATATTACAGAAATAGAGATAATTTTGACTGGTTTCACAATGACAAGTACTTTGAAACTGAGCGCAAAGTAGTGAAAATGTTCGATTTTGGCCGATGTTCAAGAGTAAACAAATCACACCATGCGTCCAATACACATCAACTGGAGAGTCTAATATTCTTGCGCTGATATTATTTATACCATTTTTTACAATGATGCAGTTGTATACATAACAGTATATCTTCTATTATTTGTGAGAATAATACAAAATGGAAAGAAAAAGTAATGTAAGAGGGGCCTGGAGACGTGACTAATGAACAGAGAAGATGTTATTTTAGTGCCAGGAATGTCCGCCTTGTTTATTATGGACCCTATTTTGAAACTGCCATCGTTTGAAATTTGTGTGAAATTGGCCAAATTGCCATTTTCTGACCACTATTTTGGGTAGTTGAAATTGGTAAATAGGCGATTTCTTGTACTCAATCGATAGAAGAAATGGAGTTCTAGCGAAATAGCTATAATTTTAGTAGACTGAAACATTGGAATTTGCCGAAAATAGGGCTCAAAGTGGGCGAAATCGCCGATGCGTAAATGTCATTGATACCGCTAACTTCGCGAAAGCATAATTCCAATAGTTTTCAATCAAATTTCATAATTTTTGTGGCGTTATGATCGGAAAAAGATTCTCTATCACTTCATAAGATTTTTTTTTAAATTCTTGGACCCTGAGAACGAGTTTCGGAGAGGGGCCTTGGAACCCCAAAGGGTTAAAGGGTCTGGTCTAAGCTCTTGGCCCTAATCTTCATGACTCTGCATTTGCTGAGGCTGAATTCAAGCAACCACTTTCCTAACTAATCCCCCAGTTTGTCCTGATCCACTTGCAGTCTTTCCCATCTTCACCTGTTTTTATTCTCCTCGTTAGTTTTGCATCTCTGATATACCTTTGATGAGTTCCGAGTGTCTTTCTACTCCTGGAGCCTGGCCATGGGCCAGGCTTAATAGGGATACATCTAGCTCAATCCCACTTGGTAAGTCATTCACATAAATCAGAAACAATAATGACCCAAATGCTGATCCTTGTGGAGCCCCACTTCTTACCCTTACCCAGTCTGACATCTCCTTCCAGATAATCACTCTGTGCATCCTTCCCCTCAGGAACAAAGCAAGTGTAAAAGTTTGGTCACAAGTAGTGAAAATGAAGCATCCCAACAAGAGGTTCTACAGCACAGGTGTTCACAAGACAATACTGTTATATACCGAACAGGAAGTACATCAATAACACAGGTGCTAAAGTGAATGCAACACACCAACATAAGGTGTTATAAAGTAACACAAGACAACAGTGTTAAGTAGTGAACAGGAAGCACACTATCAATAGGTGCTATAGGGCAGAGAGAGAGAGAGAGAGAGAGAGAGAGAGAGAGAGAGAGAGAGAAAGAGAGAGAAGAGGAGAGGGAGAGATCAGAAAGAATAGAAAAAAGAGAAGAAACAAAAAAAAAGAAAAGAGAAGAGACAAGACGAGGAGAGAGTACAGCAGAGAGAGAGAAATGAGAAGAGACAGGGAGAGTGAGTGACATAGATCAGATGATGAGATCATCAGATGCTAAAGAGCTAAATAAAAACAAAAGTTAGTAAAGAATACATAGCAAAATAATATTTTCATAATTAATTTTTACACACTGCCATGGCTATTTTAATCAAGTTAAATACATGTGTGTAAGCACTGGTTTCAATATGGCTGCCTTAGAACTGGACCCTTTACTGTCTAAGTTCAATGTTTTTTTTTAAATGTTTTTGTAAGTGTATTTTTGGGGGTCTTAAAGGACTAGTCTATTTTACATTATTCCTAATAGGGATAAATTTGTTTGGTAATGGCACTTGAGCAGCATTCTAGAATGAAAAAATATCGTTAACCGAGGTACCACTGTATTATCTCAAGATGACGTCACTAGTGTCCTATAAGGACCAAAAGCTTAACCAAGTTGGTAACACAGGTCATCATACTACATGTGATCTGATTACATTAGGACAGTTAACTAATGTCATCATACATGTGATCTGATTACATTAGGACAATTAACTAATGTATTCTCAGTCCAGTATGGTATAAACTTCTAATTACTAATCTTTCAGCAATGCAAGGTCCTAATACATACAGTACACCTTAATTATCACTAAAATGTGAGTTTTGCATGTATGTATACAACTCTTCTTTTAACAAACCGGCCGTATCTCACCCAGGCAGGGTGGCCCAAAAGAAAAAAAACAAAAGTTTCTCCTTTTAAACTTAATAATATATACAGGAGAAAGGGTTACTAGCCCCTTACTCCCGGCATTTTAGTCACCTCTTACGACAAGCATGGCTTATGGAGAAAGAATTCTGATGAAAATTTAGACACATGTGCAACATCTGGGTATCTTTATTGTAGATGTTTCGCCATCCAGTGGCTTTATCAATACAGATTCTAGAAAAAAACTTGACAGTAGAACTATATACAAAAGATGAGGTAATCAGTCCCTCAACCTTGGAGTTGGTGTTAACAGCACCATAGATCTCCACAACTACGGTGCCGTTAACACCAACTCCAAGGCTGAGGGACTGATTACCTCATCTTTTGTATATAGTTCTACTGTCTTCAAGTTTTGTCCTAGAATCTGTATTGATAAAGCCACTGGATGGCAAACTCTACAATAAAGATACCCAGATGTTGCACATGTGTCTAATTTTTATCTTGTCGGTATTGTATACCATTCATGAACAGGAAGAATTCTGTTCCACTTCCCCATGTAGATAAGAGGAAATAAACAAGAACAAGTAAGAAAATAGAAAACCCAGAGGGGTGTGTATATATATGCTTGTACATGCATGTGCAGGGCTAGTAACCCCTTCTGTATACATTACTAAAGTTAAAAAGAGAAACTTTTGTTTTTCTCTTTGGGCCACCCCGCCTTGGTGGGAAATGGCCGATTTGTTGAAAGAAGAAGAAAGAAACATGCATGTGCAGTGTGACCTAAGTGTAAGTAGAATTAGCAAGACGTACCTGAAATCTTGCACATTTATGAGACAGAAAAAAGACACCGGCAATCATACTATCATGTAATGTGTACAATTACCTATTTATAATTACTTATTAAGTTTGCGGGTGGTAAGCTCTAGCTCTAACTCTTTCTAATCTTTCAGCCTACCTACTAGTGCTAAAATACTTTGACATACTCTATCTAATTTTGAACCCCTGCATGGAGTAGTTGCCTTATACGCTCTTCACCCAAATCAACTAATATCTTCATTAATTTAATGTTGGAGAGCTTCTTTATATTCCTTTTGCTAATTTGAATATGTAGTTTCCTCTAAACCCTTTTGTTAATCTTTTTTTTTTAATGTCAGCCATTTCCCACTGAGGCAGGGTAACCCAAAAAGAAAGAATAAACTTTGATCATCATTCAACACTTTCACCATCACTCATACATAGCCACTGTCTTTGCAGAAGCGCTTAGATACGACACTTTAGACGTCCCTCCAAACTGCCAATATCCCAAACCCCTCCTTTATAGTGCAGGTATTGTACTTCCCATTTCCAGGACTCAAGTCCGGCTAACCAGTTTCCCTGAATCCCTTCACAAAATATTACCTTGCTCACACTCCAACAATTAATTCTCTATATAGAAATTCTCACCTTGTCTATCCTATCTTTATTATGTTTTCACATCCCACTTGGCAGTAGCATCTCCAGTGATACAAAGCACAGCACTAGCCTGAATGTGCTGCTTCACACTACTACATGATATACTACACAAGTATAATATATATGGAATATATGACATCATCATGTTTGGTTAAAGTGTTTTACATTGGTGCTACTGACTGTGCAATACCTCCAACTGACCAACATTATGTATCTTCAAGTCATGTCTCTAAAACAAGTTTTTCAAATTTAACACGAAGCCTTATCATTCCCCACATGATTCTCCTATTATAGCCTCATATTCAATTGTCATGGAAGCATCACATAACTCTCCTGAAAGCTACATTACATACATTGAATTTACTCAAAATTATCTTTTTTTTTATTATTGTCCCCTTGGGGGACAGAACCTTCTGTGACTGTGTTATGTAAATGTAATCTAATGATCTCATCATTTTGAGAACCCATTGTCTCTATGACCATGTTCGCTGTAATGGCCTTCATAATCCTTCACCCATTAAAATTCTTACAATAACATCTGTACAAACATTATATCTCAGACCAGAGGAAGACTCAAACCTACACACTTCAGTGAGCAGAGTAAAATAATAATAATAACAACAACAACAACAACAAAAGTCAGGGTGTGCAGGTTCAAGTCTTCCTCTGATCCGAGATAAAAAGGTTTGTATATAATTTCACTTATTTTGAAATGCATTAAGATTTGTAAACAAGTAAATTTCAATTTGAAACGTACTATACCTGGAGAGGGTTTCGGGGGTCAACACCCACGCGACCCGATCTGTAACTAGGCCTCAAAAAAGATAGATCCGGGCAATAAGTTGATCATTGCCACGAATAAGGTATAAATATTACATAATATATGTTAGGCTCATGTTGGAGTATGCAGCACCAGTATGGAACCCACACCTGGGCAAGATTGTTAAGAAACTGGAGAAAGTTTAGAAGTACACAACAAGACTTGTTTCTGAGGTAAGAGGTATGAGCTACAAAAAGTGGCTAATGGAACTGAATTTAATGACACTGGAGGATAGAAGAACCAGGGCAGACATGACAACATGTAAAATCCTCAGGGGAATTGATAGGGTAGATAGGAAGAGGCTGTTTTGTGAGGCAAAAAAATGGGAACTTGGGGACCCAGCTGGAAGTTAAAGATATAAATAAGCCACCAGGATGTCAGGAAGTATTTCTTCAGACTTAGGGTGGTCAGAAAGTAGAATGATCTCAGCAAAATGGTGGTGGAGGTAGGCTCCATACATAGCTTTAACCCTTTGGGGGTCGCAAGGCCCTCTCCGAAACTCGTTCTCAGGGTCGCAAATTTTTCGGAAAAAACAAAAAAATTATTTTTTTCTTATGAAATGATAGAGAATATTTTTCTGACCATAACGCCACCAAAATTATGAAATTTGATGGAAAACTAATGGAATTATGCTCTCGCGAAGTTAGCTGTATCAATGACATTTACGCATCAGCGATTTCGCCCACTTTGAGCCCTATTTTCGGCAAATTCCAATGTTTCAGTCTACTAAAATTATAGCTATTTCGCTAGAATTCCATTTGTACTATGAATTGAGTATAAGAAACCGCCAATTTACCGATTTGAACTACCCAATAAGGTGGTCAGAAATTTGCAATTTGGCCAATTTCACACAAATTTCAAAAGATGCTAATTTCAAAACAGGGTCCAGAATAAACAAGACAGACATTCCTGGAACTAAAATAACATTTTATCTGTTCATTAGTCACGTCTCCAGGCCCCCTCTTACATTACTTTTGCTTTCCATTTTGAATTTTTATTCTCACAAAAAATAGAAGATTTACTGTTATGTATACAAGTGCATCATTGTAAAAATGGTATAAATAATATCAGCGCACTTGTGGAAGAATATTAGACTACCCAGTTGATGTGTATTGGACGCATGGCATGATTTGTTTACCCTTGAACATCAGCAAAAATCAAACATTTTCGCTACTTTGCGCTCAGTTTCAAAGTACTTGTCATCGTGAAACCTGTCAAAATTATCTCTATTTCTCTAATATATCATCCATTCTAACGAATGAGACTAAGAAAACGAGTATACGAAAATAGACTGCAAAGTCGCTGTTTTAAACCAAAAACACACTCAGTTTTTTTCCTCATTATGCAGTGTGTGCAGGATTTTTTTTATACTGTGCACACTGACCACACAGACCCATTCTCTCACATCAAGGCCTACCAGCCTGTTTCCACTTGATTTGAGGGCGATAGAATTTAGGCATACTAGTACGACGAAAACCCTGGTGCGTAAGCCGTACCAGTACAGCCGAAACCCCAAAAGGGTTAAGAGCAGGTACGATAAGGCCCACAAGGCTAGGATGTGAATCTGTAACAAGTTGAGAGGAAGGGCCAAGAGCTGAGGCTTAACACCTGCAGCTACATGTAGGTCAGAACTGTAGGACTGGAAATTTACAGTAATCATAATGCGAAAAATTTAATTCTTTAGGCTAAGGAACTGGACAAAATTAATAAACACTCAGATTACACTAAGTGGTTAAGACAAAATAGTATTACTTAAGGAAATCTTTATCAAATCAAAGGCTCACTGAGTATAACTAAGTCACAGTAAAGAATACTGGCAGCTCTACTCCAGAGTATTGCTATTACACACATTTGTCAGAACTCTGCTTGATTATCAAACACAGAATTAAAAATGACATGTTCCCTAATTTGGAATCAGTCATGTAAGTCAGCACTTTTTTTTTCAAAGGCGCATTCCAATTTTTTTTAACACATTGGCTTTCTCCCACCAAGGCAGGGTTAAAAAAAAAAAAAAAAAAAAAAAAAAAAATCGTCATCACTCACTCTATCACTGTCTTGACGGTGGTGTCAAAACTAGTTCAAAAACTGCAACACATCTCCATCCCGCCTTCAAAAATATATACAGTATATCAATAAATTTAAGCACAGTAAAAAAAAACTGTATTAAAGAAAAAATGCTACTTCATATCTGCTGAGGAAAACAAATTAGCAAGAACTCACCTATGCATACGGCTTCTCCTTTTGTAGTACAAACAACAATTTCTTCATTTAATTCTATGCCATTTTCATAGCGTAGTACACCCGGTAACATAATCTTGGCACCATAACAAACAGCATTAACTGCAGAATCCTGACACAAATACAAGCGAGAAATCAAGTTAGGCATGTATTAACTTTGATAAAAAAAATATAAAAGTAACAAAATACATAAATTTTAGCAAAAAATAAATTTCAGATTAAAATATAATGCATCACTAAAGATATTAAACAGTATAACAATTTTTATTGAGAATATATTCTAGATACAGTAAGCCCTCATGACTCAATGAAATCATAATAACACGACTGCAAACAAACCACAGAACAGGTGGTGTTGAACCCATGGCAGGTAAGCGCTCTTATAGAGCTCCTCCATTTAGTGCAATTCTTCGTAAATGCAACAGAGAAAAGGCACAACCAAAATTGTAGAGCATATGGAAAGGCCTTCATAGTGCCTGATATTAAACTTCTGGTCCACCTTTTCAATTGCATTTGCCAAAGACTGCACTAAAACTAAAGCTTTATAAGAAAGATGATAGTAATTGACTGTCCTGTAATTTTTACCTGGCAATCACAACATTAACTGTCTTTTTTAACACTGGCCATCTCCCACCCAAATATGGGACAACAACAACAACAAGAAAAAACACTTTCATCACTGTTTTGTCAGAGGCACACCAACATTACATCTCAGATGTCCCTCCAAACTGCAATATCCTCACCCATCTTTCAGAGTGCAGGAACTGTACCTCACAACTCCAGGACGCAAGTCCGGCTGACCAGTTTTCCCTGACTCCCTTCATAAATGTTACCTTGGTGACACTTTAACAGTACATCAAGTCATAAAAACCACTTGCCTCCACTCCAATATAACATGCTCACAGATGCCTGTTAGATGTCCAAACCCCTTGAATAGAAAGCCCCTTCTCTATAAATTACTAAATTTAAAAAGAAGAAAAACTTTGCTGCTTTTTCAAGTCAGCTTCCTCGGTGGGAGATGGCTGGTGTGAGGGGAAAAAAAGTGCAGCAACATAATAATCACTTACACACTTTTCTTCTCTTATGTATATATATTTTTTAACATATTGGCCATCTCCCACCGAGGCAGGGTGACCCGAAAGAGAAACACTTTCACCATCATTCACACTATCACTCTCTTGCCAGAGGAACACATATGACAGTTTAGATGTCCCTCCAAACAGCAGATATCCCAAACCCCTCCTTTAGAGTACAGGCATTGTACTTCCCACCTCCAGGACTAAAGTCTGGCTAACCAGTTTCCCTGAATCCCTTCACAAAATATTACCTTGCTCATACTCCAACAGCTCATCAGGTCCCAAAAACTCAGTCCTATCTAACATGCCTGCTGTATGTCCAAACCCCTTGCACACAAAACCTCCTTTACCCCATCCCTCCATCCTTCCCTTCACTACAGATTTATACACCCTCCAAGTCTTCTCTAAATAAACACACACACACACACACATACATAAATGTTAGAAAAGCAGTACTGTGACACATTTTGACCTATGTGTTTACGCTGTGTATACTACATGTTTTGTAAACAATGCTGTGTACACATTTTGTAAACAATGTACCGATGACACCATTAGTATGGGTATTGTAAACAATGGGTGGTCATTTGTATATTGTGCATGAAATGGGTCTCACAGACCACAAAAATTACTGGAAAATGTAAACAAAATTAGAAAAAATATGGAGCATGTGGCAATCACTGGGACACTGACCAACTTAATTCTTTCATGTTTCGGTATTCAGTAATTTTTTTTTTTAAACGCAGATACTGCCAGCATTTTTAATTTTGGGGCTTACGACAGTGAAGGGGTTAACCCTTTGAGGGTCCGTCTCGTAGTTCTACGGCTTTGAAGCCTTGATCCAAGTCGTAGTTCTTCGCCATTAGCTCAGCTCACTCAGATAAGATGTAAACGGTAAATTTGAGTCTAGATATGAGAGAATGCATCTATGTGGTAAGTGTGCACCATATAAAACAAATCCTGCAGCACACAGTGCATAATGAGAAAAAAAAAAACCCACCATATTTTGGATTAAAACAGCGGCTTTGCAGTGTACAGTGGACCCGAGTTTAAAACTTCCCTCCTGAAGTCTGCTCAATGCCATTACCAGACAATTTACTCCATTAAGGAAAAATTTCACGTAGGTTAGTCTATTTCAGACCCCAAAATACACTTCCACAAGAACTTACAAAATTATACTTACATAATTGCACGATTTCGGTATTCTAACCGAGGGTCCACTGTATTTTCATATTTTTTTTACAGCTGTATTTGCAGTTTCTTGGTCTAATTTGATAGAAGTGAATATGTATTACAGAAACAGAGATGATTTTGGTTTTATTACTGAAAATGGCTAGAAACTGAGCTCAAAGTAGCGGAAATGTTCGATTTTTGTCAATGTTCAAGGGTAAACAAATCACATCACACGTCCAATACATGTCAGCTGGTGAATTTAATGTGCGTTCACGAATCTGCTAATATAATGTATACAATTATTACAATATTGCATAACAGTAAATCTTCTATTTTATGGTGTAAATAAAAATTCATTATGTGGATAAAAAATAAAAATGGAATTCATTTGTAAAGCCTGGAAATGTAACTAATAAACAAAGGAAATGTTATTTTAGTGCCAGAATGCCTGCATTGTTTATTCTGGACCTTATTTTGAAATTGGAATATTCTGAACTTTGTGTGAAATTTGCCAAATTACCAATTTCTGATCACTTTATTGGGTAGTTGAAATAGTTGACTGGGTGATTTCTTGTGCTCAGTCGATAAAACAGAAGTAATACTAGTGAAATAACCAAGAATTTGGTCGAGAGGAATAATGTAATTTACCTAAAATGGGAGTCAAAGTAGGCAAAATCGCTAATGCGCAAATATCGTTGACGCAGCAAAATTCGCGAGTGGAATTTTGTCAATTTTCCATCAAATTTCGTACTTTTTGTTTTATTACCTTCAGAAAAAGATTCTATTACATTTCATAAGTAAAAATATTTTTTTTTTTAAATTCTTGGACCTTGTGGACAAGTTTCAGATCGGGGGTCTGGACACTCAAAGGGTTAAAAAGTACCCGACTAAAAAATTTAGTGATGATAATATTCTATTGTTAAATAAAGGGGTTAAAATTTACTCGACTAAATTTTTTTAGCGATAACAATATTTATGCTGGTAAATATTGGTAAAGTTAACAAGCGACACTAATGTTAGAAAGAAGACTGCAGTGTTTCAACATAGAGAGAAAAACAAATCAATAGAAAACATAATCTACCTTCATTATAATTCTTTTGTGACCAATTAGTATGGATTCCAATGGTTTAATAACCCGCCGCAGGTACCTCTCATCATTGTGATTGTCGTAGAGCCACTGAGCGTCCAAAATATCATGCATTTTTACCAAATTGTCATTTTCTCCCTGTATACCTGGAAAAGAAGCAAAACATAACATCATTTTTTTAACACTGGTTCTCTCACTGAGGCAGAGTGACCTGAAAAAAAGACACTTTCACCATCATTTACATTATCACTGTCTTGCCAGAGGCATGCAGATACGACAGTTTAGTCACTCTAAACAGCAAATATCCCATATTTAAGTGACGTGATGCTCCTTGTATTCTCAGTTGCCCATGACCTTGTTGTAGTAGGAGGGAGAGAGGGAGAGAAGGGAAGGGGGTGCAATATTTTGTACAATACTTTGTACTTACAACACTGGCATTTCTAACCAATTATTTATGAATGAGTGATTCGCTTTTCCAATGTTTTTATTTAACCCTTTGACTGTCGCAACCCCAAATCCTGAGGCGTCTCCGGTGTCGCAAAATTTTCGGGGAAAAAAAAAAAAAAATTCTTATGAAATGATAGAGAATATTTTCCAGATGGTAATGACACCAAAAGTACGAAATTTAATGGAAAACTTACTGAATTACGCTCCCGCGAAGTTAGTGATCTCTGCGATATATACACATCGGCAATTTCGCCGACTTTGAGCCCTATATTCAGCCAATTCCATTGTTCCAGTCGACCAAACTCATAGCTATTTCTTTAGAACTCCATTTGTTCTATCGATTGAGTACAAGAAACCGCCAACAAACCGATTGCAACTACCCAATAAAGTGGTCAGAAATTGGAAATTTGGCCAATTTAATGCAAAATAAAAAAGATGTCAACTTCAAAATAGGGTTCAGAATAAACAAGGCAGACATTCCTGGCACTAAAATAAGATTTTCTCTGCTCATTAGTCATGTCTTTATGCCCCTCTTATATTACTGTTGCTTTCTATTTTGATTTTTTAATCACACAAAAAATAAAAGATTTACTGTTATGCAGACTACTGCATTATTGTAAAAATGGTATAAATAATATCAGTGCACTTTTGAAAGAATATTCGACTCACCAGTTGACGTGTATTGGATGCGTGGCGTGATGTGATTTGTTTACTCGAACATTGGCAAAAATCAATCATTTTCGCTACTTTGAGCTCAATTTCAAGGTCGTTTTCATCATGAAACTAATCAAAATCATCTCTATTTCTGTAATGTGTTTTCCATTCTATCATACGAGACCACGAAAAAGAGAATACAACCATAAATACTATACGAAAATACACCTCAAAGTCGGCGCTTTAATCCAAAAACATTGTCATTTTTTTTTCTCATTATGCACTGCGTGCTTCAGGATTTTTTTTATACAGCGCACACTGATATCACAGATCCATTCTCTCACATGTGGGCCTACCAGCTTTCTCCCACTTGATTTGAACCCGCTAGAATTTTTGAGTATATATACATCAGAAACAGTGGCTCGTAAGACGTATATATACGACCGAAACAGTCAAAGGGTTAAGGGAAAATAGGTTCTAAGCACCAAAGAATCAACCAGTGATGAATTTCCAAGACATTAATATCATATACAGTGGACCCCCGGAAATCGAACATTCTTCATTCCAGAATGCTGTTCAAGTGCTGTTACCAAACGAATTTATTCCCATAAGGAATAATGTAAATTAGATTAGTCCGTTTCAGACCCCCAAAAATAAACCTATAAAAGCACTTACAATAATAAACTTACATAATAGGGCGAGTTGGGAATGCTCGATTTCCGAGGGTACACTGTACATTCAAACCTCGGTTTTCGTATGCCCTAGTTTTCATACGATTTGATTTTCAATGACTTTTTTCGTTGAAAGTCCTAGTTTTCGTACATCCGCTTGATTTTCGTATATAATTGAAAATGGTCTGTACCAAACTCGTCTGCCTGCCCGCATGACTCGGCCACTCATTTCCCGGAATCGAGTGCTCACACAAAGTATCCCATGCGTTCGTGACTCAGTGTGCCTTTGTTTCTCGTTGAGTGAGCATCACCCCACGCGTTCGTCCAAAACATTTCATAATAATCCATTGTTTTTTGTGCTGGTTTATTAAGTGCGACTGCTAAATAAGCCACCATAGGGCCAAAGAAAGTTGGCCTTCTTTGATAAAGAAGGCGAAAAGCACGAAAGAATTCGAGTAAGAACTCGTAGCAAAGTACGAAAGTGCCGTACACGTGGCCGATCTCACCAGCGTAATTTCGTCAATTATTGATAAAAATTCATAATTTTTGTTTTATTACCTTCTGAAAAGATTCTCTACCATTTCATAAACAAATCATTTTTTTGTTTAATTCTTGGATGCTGTGGACAAATTTCAGATCAGGGTTCTGGACAATTTAAAGGTTAAAACAAATATCAAAAGAACAAAATAATCTCTTAAAAGGAGAACCCAAAAACACAAATATACAACTAACCTGAACGCACTCTCCGCAGCTCCTGCATCTGCCCTCCTGTACCTAGGTGAAGGCCTAAGTGTACACACATTGTCCGGATGTAGGTACCAGCTTCGCAACTCACCCAAAATAAACCTGAAAAGTTAGATATTATATAATTAAGAAAAAAAAAAAAAACAGATTTATTGACTTAAAGTTTAAACAACACTGGACACCTAATGTTCGAACAATGCTGGCGTAATGGACTAAGGTAGGGGTCGGAGAACTGGTGTAAATTACACCAAACGGGGTAAAAATGAAAATCTCGGGGGTAATGAAGACAAACATATAAAATTGAATAAAAATTGATTATTTAATAAATGAGGCAAATTACGAGTTATATTTTTTCAAATAAATAATTTGTAGTCTCCTAATAAAATTAAAAATCTAATTTGTAGGGACAATTTCTTAAGTTGGCAATAATGTAAAACGAGTGCCAGAAGTGACTCGGGTGCCGGAACGACAACCGCACGTCCCATTGTTGACACACCATCACCTAACTTTTGGCCTAGTGTCCTATCTCGCTATCAATAATTGTCTCTGCTTGCAGTCAACAGAAGTTCATTGTTTATGTTAGTAGATTTAAGACTTTCGATGACCAAAATAAGGTAGTGTTTTGTGATTTGTCATAACAATTAGGGCTAGGAGTGTACAATGTAATACAGGTCGTCCATCAGTAATCCGGCAATCAGTTATCTGGTTCCATCAGTAATCCGGCAATCAGTAATCCAGCAAAAATTTCGGCTAGCATAATTTCAAATTTCATCATTATACAGACTCAGAAATTGTGCAGATGGTTGTAAATCCACAGCAGCAAGCCAGTGGAGGAGATAGCAGTGATGAAAATGAAGATGTAACAGTTTCTCTATTGATAGGTTAATTAAGTGTATTCTAACCTAACCACTCTTGCTGAAGAGAAGTTGCAGAGGTTGGTGGCTGAGTTTGGTAGGGTATGTAAAAGAAGGAAATTAAAAGTGAATATAGGAAAGAGTAAGGTGATGAACATAACACAAAAATTAGATAATGGAAGATTGGATATCAGATTGGAGGGAGAGAGTATGGAGGAGGTGAATGTGTTCAGATATTTGAGAGTGGATGTGTCAGCAGATGGGTCTATGAAGGATGAGGTGAATCATAGAATTAATGAGGGGAAAAATGTGAGTGGTGCACTGAGGAGTTTGTGGAGACAGAGAACTTTATCCATGAAAGCAAAGAGGGAAATGTATGAGTATAGTTATACCAACACTCTTGTATGGGTGTGAGACATGGGTGATGAATGTTGCAACAAGGAGAAGGCTGGAGGCAGTGGAGATGTCATGTCTGAGGGCAATGTGTGGTGTGAATATAATGCAGAGAATCCGTAGTTTGGAGATTAGGAGGAGGTGTGGGATTACCAAAACTATTATCCAGAGGGCTGAGGAGGGGCTATTGAGATTGGTTTGAACTAGATAAAAGAATGGCTACAGGAAAAAATACAAGAAATAGGGTTTCTAAAAAATCTGTTTCACAGGAAACAGGCTCGAGAATAGATGTCGGTGATAAACTGTTGGAGGGAGGGGGTACAGGAGGTTTTGTGTGTGAGGGATTGGACTTCCAGTAAGCATGCGTGAGCGTGTTAGATAGGAGCGAATGGAGACAAATGGCTTTTAGGACTTAACGTGCTGTTGGAGTGTAAGCAAGGTAACATTTATGAAGGGTTGCAGGGAAACCGGCAGGCCGGACTTGATTCCTGGTGATGGGAAGTACAGTGCCAGCACACTGAAGGAGGGGTGTTAATGTTGCAGTTTTGTAGCTGTAGTGTAAGCACGCCTCTGGCAAGACTGATGGAGCGAGTGATGATGAAAGTTTTCCTTTGTCGGGCCACCCTGCCTTGGTGGGAAACGGCCTGTGTGTTAATAATTTTTTTTTATAGATATGTATTTGAAAGTGTTCAAATAATAATATAAATGTTTGGCAGCTTTCTATTAATTTTATATTCTATTACATTCTTTGTGATTTCTTTATTGAAAACATAGTCCAGAAATCGGTTGAATGCTGGAGATAGTACATATCCAAATTGCTCTGAAATCAAAAAGCCCGAATTTTGATGATGATGCATCAAAAAAGATAAAAAAAACATCAATGCTCCAAAACCTGAAGTGAAAATGTTTTCAATGAAATTCTTCAGTTCCTCAATGAGATTTTTATTAACCCTATCACTGTCGAGACCCCTGCTCAAAAAACTTGTTCTCAGTATCAAAGAATTTTAAAAAAAAATCTTATAAAATAAGAAGATCTTTTCCCAATGGTAATGACACCAAAAGTATGAAATTCAATGGAAAACTTACAAAATTACACTCTCGCGAAGTTAGCGGTCTTGGTAATACATAAATATTTATGTATTGGTGATTTTGCCCACTTTGAGCCCTATTTTCGGCCAATTCCATTATTCCAGTCGACAAAACTCATAGCTATTTCGCTAGAACTCTATTTGTTCTATCGCTTGAGTACAAGAAACCGCCCATTTACCAATTTCAATTACCCAAATAGTGATCACAAATTGATAATTTGGCCAATTTCATACACAATTCAAAGAAGGTCAATTTTAAAATAGGGTCAAGGTTTAACAATGCAAACATTCCAAGCACTAAAATAACATTTTCTCTGTTCATTAATCACATCTCCAGGCTCCTCTTATATTACTCTTGCTTTCCATTTTGAATTTTTATTCACTCAAAAAATAGAAGATTTACTGTTATGCAGACTACTGCATTATTGTAAAAATGGTATAAATAATATCAGCGCATTTGTGAAAGCATATCTGACCCTCCAGTTGACGTGTATTGGACGAGTGATGTGATTTGTTAACTCTTGAACATTGGGAATAATCGAACAATTCCACTACTTTGAGCTCAATTTCAAGGTACTTTTAGTGTATAAACAATTCAAAATCATCTCTAGTTCTGTAATATATCTTCCATTCTATCAAATGAGACCAAGAAAACGAGAATACAACCATAAATACCATACGAAAATACACAGCAAATTCACTGTTTTAAACAAAAAACACGGTCGTAGTTTTTTTCTCATTATGCATTGCGTGCTGCAGGATTTTTTTTTATACTCAGCACACTGACCACTCAGGCCCATTATCTCATATGTAGGCCTACTAGCTTTCTCCCGCAAGATTGGATGCCGCTAGAATTTTGGCGTACTATTACAGGACTGACATTGGCTTGCAAGCCGTAATATTGCGGGACTGACAGTGAAAGGGTTAAATTTGTGTTACTATTTTTTATTTCATGCAGTTTATTTTTCATTTTATTATTTTTGTGTTTTATTTTTAAAGTTACTTTATCGCGTATAATACATACTTTTCAGTTCATTTGACTTTTCCAGACAAATGGATTCAATAAACTGCTTTGAATTTGAATGCTCCTTGTGTTTTTCCGGATTCTGTGGACTTTCAAGTCTAGTGGGTAATTTTGCTGTACACAAATTTGGTTTGGGGGTAATACCCAAACAAGTTAGTCGACCCCTGGACTAAGGTGTCGAGAATTTAGCTAGGTTCCTGGGAGGCTGGCTAAATAACTCGGGTTTGATCCCCGACTGGCCGCAGGAAGACAAATATGATAACACATAAGGGTTATAAAAGGATTTCAAGGCACAGATAATTTTTTTACTACCCTCAATAAGGATAACAAGAGGCCACAGATATAAATTAACGAAAAATGTGAAACTGAAGGAATACTGGAAAAATTTTCTTAATAAATAGTGGTAGAAGAATGCAATAAATTGAATGTGGTGATTGTAATAAGTGTTACAATCAGTGGAAATTTTATTACATAGTGTGATGCCAGGCTATAACCAGCAATATAAAATAAGGAATTTCAGTGTCACATGCTGCATTGTTTTGGCCTCCATCAGCATTACTTCCCTACGACTATGATTCTAACAAAGTGGTAGGCTTGCAAACGATAAAAGAATGTAACAGTATGGCTTCAATGATGGGTTAGTACCACTGTTATGGAAGAGGGAGAGGATGATAACAAGGAATAAGTCTCATAATAAAAGATAAAGAACCTAACACAAAGTGGGAGTTGTCACAGCTGCTCTCCGCTGATGACACTGTGCTTTTGGAAGATTCTGAAGAGAAGTTCCAGAGGTGGAATGAGGAGTCTGTGGAGACAAAGAACTTTGTTCATGGAAGCAAAGAGGAAAATGTATGAGAGTATAGTTATACTAATGCTCTTATATGGGTAAGAAGCATGGGTGGTGAATGTTGCAACAACGAGAAGGCTGGAGGCAGTGGAGATGTCGGGTCTGAGGGCAGTGTGTGGTGCGAGTATAATAAAGAGAATTCATAGTTTGGAAATTAGGTGGTGCAAAATTATTATCCAGAGGGCTGAGGAGGGGTTCTTGAGGTGGTTCAAACATGTAGAGAGGATAGAACAAAATCGAATGACTTCGAGTGCATAAAACTGTAGTGGAGGGAAGGCGGGGTTGGGATCGGCCTAGGAAAGGTTGGAGGGAGGGGGTAAAGGAGGTTTTGTGTGCAAGTGGCTTGGACTTCCAGCAAGCATGCATGAGCCTGTTAGAAGCGAATGGGGACGAATGGCTTTTAGGACTTGACGTGTTGTTGGAGTGTAAGCAAGGTAACATTTATGAAGGGATTCAGGGAAACGGGCAGGCCGGACTTGAAGGAGGGGTGCTAATGTTGCAGTTTTATAACTGTAGTGTAAGTGCACCTCTGGCAAGACAGTGATGGAGTGAATGGTGGGAAACAGCCGATGTGAAAAAAACCACAGAAGGGATACAGAAGAGGTTATAATATAGATACAGAGGTGCTCAGGCAACAGTAATGAAAAAAACATGGGTACAGAGCAAGCTTTTATTGTGACAAAGTCAACGGGCTGATAAAAAATCTACACACAGAAAACTTTTTTTTATCACACTGCCCATTTCCCACGGAGGCAGGGTGGTCCAAAAAAGAAGAAACGCTTCCATCAGAGGGGTGCCAATACTACAGTTCAAAACTGCAAATAACACTGTCACAAAATAATTTTGCTCTGGACCTGTCTTTTTTCTGAGTTTAGAAAACTGTTCAAAGGCTTTTTTATTGTGCCCATCCCTCTGGAGAATGACCGTCACATTAAGATCTCAAGTTATATATCAAAATCAGTAATACAGTAATTAGTTATCAAATTACTTTATTGAGAAGTATAAAGTAAAATATAATATGAATAAAATGATGTTAACTATACCCATGTTTAAATCTGGATGATACTCGAGCAGTATGTTATCATAGACTGTTCGCACACGAAGTTGTCTCTTGACAGCAGAGATCAACGGTGGTCTCTGGAACTGTGCCCCTTTCAGTTTGTCCATTGTCTATCAAAGAAAAAGACAACGAACCAATATTACCTATGGGGGTATGATGTTTAAAAAAATATTGTATCCAAAATGGAATTATCAATCCATTTGGAATATTTCTTATAGGGTACAGTTCCTTTAAAAAAATATGGTACTTACAATGAGTTATTTAATGAATTTTTTACTATTAATACAAACAAAATTATAGCATATATTTGTTCTAAATTAGGTATTCTTCAGTAATTATTGAGGAAAAAAAAGAGAATAATTAATTTCAAAAATTAAATTAAAGTCACTACAAATGCAATATTAGTAAAAAAAATTATTAGAAGAGAACTCACCTGCCTGACTTTCAGCTCACTACCTACACTCTCGTGTAGACGAAAAACACAGACATATTCTTTACCAGCTCCCTGTTGAGATTTGACTAGGCGAGTTGATCTTTCCAAGCAAACAATTAAACAACCTGAGGTAAACGAACAAGACGTAGGCTGTAGTAACAACAATAATAATAATAAACACCCCACCAGACTAGACTGCTTGATAGTAACCCTCCAGGAAGATACTACCCTCCTGCCAAATGAATGTGAAATGCAAATACGATAAATTTTTTGCTCTTTGGCAAGATACCTTTGATGAATTCCAAGAGTTTTTCTACTTCTGGAGCCTATCCAAAGGCCAGGCTCATCTGGTGTTTGCCTGGTCAACCAGGCTGTTGCTGTTGGTTGCCCACTGACAAACACATCCATCACAGTATGGTTGATCTGGCACCTGGTGAAGATACTTGACCAGTTTCCTCTTCAAGACCTCTACACCACTTGTTCCAGCAGTGTTTCTGATATCTTCTGGTAAGATGTTGAATAGCCTGTGCCCACTGATTTGTGTAAGCACATTAGATAGGAATGAGTGGAAGGAAATTATTTTATGATTTGATGTGCTGTTGGAGTGTGAGCAAGCTAACATTTATGAAGGGATTCAGAGGAACTGGTTAGCCAGACTTGAGTCCTAGAGGTGGGAAGTAAAGTGCCTGCACTCTGAAGGAGGGATGGGGATATTTGCAGTCTTGAACTGTAGTATTGGCACCTCTCTGGCAAGACAGTGATGATGAAGTTGTTTTTTTTGGGTCACCTTACCTCAGTGGGAGAGGGCCAGTGTTTCGAAAATAAATAAATATTTTTCAACCGAGGCATGGTGACCCAAAAAGAAAGAAAATCCCCAAAAAGAAAATACCTTCTTCATCATTCAACACTTTCACCTCACTCGTACATAATCACTGTCTTTGCAGAGGAGCTCAGATACAACAGTTTAGAAGTCCCTCCAACTGCCTATATCCCAAACCCCTTCTTTAAAGTGCAGGCATTGCACTTCCCATTTCCAGGACTCAAGTCCAACTAAATCAATTAACTGGTTTCCCTGAATCCCTTCACAAAATATTACCCTGCTCACACTCCAACAGATCGTCAGGTCCCAAAAAACATTTGTCTCCGTTCACTCCTATCTAACACGCTCACACATGCTTCCTGGAAGTCCAAGCCCTTCACCCACAAAACCTCCTTTATCCCTTCCCTCCAACCTTTTCGAGGACGACCCCTACCCCGCCTTCCTTCCCCTACAGATTTATACGCTCTCCAAGTCATTCTACTTTGATCCATTCTCTCTAAATGACCAAACCACCTCAACAACCCTTCTTCAGCCCTCTGACAAATACTTTTAGTAACTCCACACCTCCTTCTAATTTCCACACTCCGAATTTTCTGCATAATATTTACACCACACATTGCCCTTAGACAGGACATCTCCACTGCCTCCAGCCACCTCCTCACTGCAGCATTTGCAACCCATGCTTCACACCTATACAAGAGTGTTGGTACCACTATACTTTCGTACATTCCATTCTTTGCCTCCATGAATAACGTTTTTTGTCTCCACAGATACCTCAATGCACCACTCACCTTTTTCCCTTCATCAATTCTATGGTTAACCTCATCCTTCATAAACCTATCCGCTGACAAGTCAACTCCCAAATATCTGAAAACATTCACTTCTTCCATAATCCCTCTCTCCAATGTGATATCCAATTTTTCTTTATCTAAATCGTTTGATACCCTCATCACCTTACTCTTATCTTTGTTCACTTTCAACTTTCTACCTTTACACACCCTCCCAAACTCGTCCATTAATCTTTGCAACTTTTCTTTAGAATCTCCTATAAGCACAGTATCATCAGCAAAAAGTAACTGTGTCAACTCCCATTTTGTACTTGATTCCCCAACACCCTAGCATTTACTTCTTTTACAACCCCATCTATAAATATATTAAACAACCATGGTTACATTACACATCCCTGTCTAAGACCTACTTTTACCGGGAAGTAATTTTCCTCTCTCCTACACTCCCTAACCTGAGCCTCACTATCCTCATAAAAACTCTTTACAGCATTTAGTAACTTACTACCTATTCCATACACTTGCAACATCTGCCACATTGCTCTCCTATCCACTCTATCATATGTTTTCTAAACCATAAATGCAATGAAAACTTCCTACCTTTATCTAAATACTGTTCACATATATGTTCACATGCTGTGTAAGGCACTAACATGTGACAAGGCAGTAACCTTCCTTGTATATATTACTAAATGTAAAATGGAAACTTCTTATTTGCACACTCTGGAAATGGCCGTGTTGAAAGATCATATATGCTTCAATGTAAACACTTGATATACACATTCCCTACCCACTCTAAAGCCTCCTTGCTCATCTGCGATCCTACTCTGTGAACATAGATAAGAGTAAGGTGATGAGGGTATCAAACAATTTAGATAAAGAAAAATTGGATATCACATTGGAGAGGAGTATGGATGAAGTGAATGTTTTCAAATATTTGTGAGTTGACTTGTCAGTAGATGGGTTTATGAAGGAAGAGGTTAACCATAGAATTGATGAAGGAAAAAAGGCGAGTGGTGCGTTGAGGTATCTGAGGAGACAAAAACGTTATCCATGGAGGCAAAGAAGGGAATGAATGAAAGTATAGTGGTACCGACAATCTTATATGGGTGTGAAGCTTGGGTTGTAAATGCTGTAGCGAGGAGGCAGCTGGAGGCAGTGGAGATGTCCTGTCTAAGGGCAATGTGTGGTGTAAATATTATGCAGAAAATTTGGAGTATGGAAATTAGGAGATGTGGATTTACTAAAAGTATTAGTCAGAGGGCTGAAGAGGTTGTTGAGTGGTTTGGTCATTTAGAGAGAATGGATCAAAGTAGAATGACTTGGAGAGCGTATAAATCTGTAGGGAAAGGAAGGCGGGTAGGGGTCATCCATGAAAAGGTTGGAGGGAAGGGGGTAAAGGAGGTTTTGTGGATGAGGGGATTGGACTTCCAGCAAGCATGCGTGAGTGTGTTAGATAGGAGTGAATGGAGATGAATGGTTTTTGGGACCTGACGAGCTGTTGGAGTGTGAGCAGGGTAATATTTAGTGAAGGGATTCAGGGAAACCGGTTAGCCGGACTTGAGCCCTGGAAATGGGAAGCACAATGCCTGCACTTTAAAGGAGGGATTTGGGATATTGGCAGTTTGGAGAAACTTCTAAACTGTTATATCTGAGCTCCTCTGCAAAGACAGTGATTATATATAAGTGAGGTGAAAGTGTTGAATGATGATGAAAGTATTTTCTTTTTGGGGGATTTTTTCTTTTTGGGTCACCCTGCCTCGGTGGGAGACGGCCGACTAGTTGAGAGAGAAAAAAATTATATACTATACGTATACAGTGGACCCCCGAGTAACGAGCAAAATTCATTCCAGAAGCCTGCTCAAGTGCCATTACCGAACGAATTTACTCCCTTAAGAAATAATGTCAAGTAGGTTAGTCCATTTCAGACCCCCAAAAATACACTTACAATATTATACTTACATAAATGTATGATTTCCGGGGTGCTCGTAACTCGGGGGTCCACTGTATATAATTTTTTTTAAATGTAGATACTGCGAGCACCTTTAATTTTGGAGATCTGGTCAATGAAGGGCTTAATGAACAGAGGAAATGTTGCTTTAGTGCCCAAAATGTCTAGTGTTTATTTTGGACTTGGTTTTTATATTGGAATTATTTGAATTTTGTGTAAAATTGGCCAAATTACTGGACTTGTGTGCACACTATAGGGTAGTTGTAATAGTTAAATGAGCGGTTTCTTGTGCTCAATCGATAGAACGGAAGAAACATTAGCGAAATACCTAAAAATTTAGCCAAATTAAGCAAAGAAATTGGCCTAAATACTAAAATTGAGCAAAATCATTGAAGCATAAATTGCACACAGACTGCTAACTTTGCACCTGCATAATTCCGTAAATTTTCCACCAAATTTCATAATTTTTGTGTCACTGCCTTCAAGAAAAGATTCTACAATTTCATTGTTTTTTTTAAATATCGACACTGTGAGCACTTAACTTTGGGGCTTCCAACACTGAAGGGGGTTAAGGGTCTGAGAAAATTATTATTACATTCAAGGTGAAGTACTAAACCTGTAGGGGTCATACTGCACTTGGGGAATGGGAGGCAATCATGTTTGACACAATGAAGGTGAGGCATAGCTCCAATTCCTTGAATGAAGCCCCCTTAATCATTAATGCAGGGAGATGATACTGAGCAGTGCAACTTCTGATAATATAACTTAAGACAGGTTAAACTATTATACATTTAATTTAATCACATTTACCTTCAAATTCATTTGATAAAATTTTAATATGCCCTTTATACAAATACAGTGGACCCCGGTTTTCGTACTGCTCTAAACTCAAACAATTATGTAGGTGTATTTTCGTAAGTGCTTTTGTAAGTGTATTTTTGGGGGTCTAAAAGGACTAATCTAATTTACATTATTCCTAATGGGAACAAAATCGTTTGGTAACAGCATTCTGGAACGAATTAATTACGAAAACCGGGGGTCCACTGTACATGTAATTGATTTCTTCTCTGCAGTTTACAGATACGTACCTAGTTTACAAGTAATAAAATATTGTTGAGCACAAAAGGTCACTAGCATGCTGTGCATTTTGTGCAGACTAATGCTAATACTTAAAAGACTACTTAAGAACTAGACAGGTTATTAAGTAGGAGCTTTTCAGTGTACAAAAAAAAAGTAACTAAATGAACAATAGTACAACTTTAAGTATATATTATATTAATACTTTAAAGTGATTCAGTGATCTTCAATTATACTATAGTGTAAACTTATGACTCTACATCAATAAATTTAACAGATTAATGGTTCCCGACACACAATGAAATAAGACGTTAAACTAACCAGTTACTTTGGGATCCAAGGTCCCAGAATGTCCAGTTTTTTCTAAGCGGAGGATTTGTTTTATCCAGGCCACGACTTCATGTGAGGAGGGATTGGAAGGCTTATCAAGATTGATGACTCCAGCTTTAAGATAATCACTAATATTTCGCTTTAGTGGTGAGCAACCATGAGGCAGTGGAGTGTAATGGTTGGTACGGACATTTAGTTTGTCAAAGTTCTGAAAATCAACAGGTTAAGAATTCAGTGTATACTAAACATTTTCAATGGGTACAATATAATTGGATACCCTATACCATACTAATTCTCACTCAAAAATTAACACAGTTTTATCATGTTCAGAGATACAGTAATCAGTTTCTCACTAATGTCAGCTAATATCCATCACAGCAAAATTAAATTAAGACTTACCTTCAGTAACAGCGGCCACTGAGAAGTATCAATGGATTTTGCCGGTACAGCTGAAGGCTCGATTGCAAATGAAGTTTCCTGGTGAATCTCGCCTAAGGATTTTTTTTCCTTTTTCTTTTTTCCTCCTGTATTATTAACTTCCTCCATTTTCCCAATATATCTTAGAAAAAGAAAAGAAAAATGAACAAGTTGAAAATTTGACACACAGGCCCTACTACACATCAGGTTCATACTTCTTTGGTGCATGAAGGTATAAACACTAACCATATTCAACCTTAAATATAAAAATAAATTTAATAACAAGCAGTACTTGATGATGGCCTGCCCTGTCCTAATCTGCCTTTCAATACTGAACTTAAAGCCTCACGTAGCTTTAAAAGTTGGACATGTAAATATATCACGAGGACGACTTTTTTGGGTTATCCTGGAGGGTAATCTACACACATGCTGCTATGTATGATAATTTACGTAACTGTCTTTGTGTGTACCTGAATAAACTTACTAGAAAGGTTAGATTTGAGCAGGGCCTCACTGGGAGGACCTGCCTACATAAAAACGTCTGCCTAGAACAGTGAACTACCAATATACTACACTGTAGGACGACAGTTTTTAGGGTACATAATAGGACCTGGAGGGTAGAACTCTACAGTGGACCTACCCACAGGACCTGCCTTGCTATGTATGAGTAATTTATTCGTAACTTACTGTTGTTTGTGTACATGATTATTAATGAGCGTGTAAAAATAGAAAGGTCTAGTTATTTGGTCATTATTTGCTTCAGGAGTTAACGTTAGGCTTGAGAAAGCTCCTGGAGAGCCGTTGCCACAATAAAATGTCACATTAGTTGCATTTGTGTCCTTTTACTTAACATAGTCGGTAATTCTACCAATATTATTACACTGTAGGAGATATATGTTTTTATACTATAAAGGATATATACTAGGAATAAGGTAAAGAGAGTTACAGTGGTACCTCGGTTAACGATGGTCCCCAAACTCGCCCTTTTATGTAAGTTTATTTTTTAAATGCTTTTGTAAGTGTATTTTTGGGGGTCTAAAAGGACTAGTCTATTTTACATTATTTCTTATGGAGATAAATTCGTTTGGTAATGGCACTTGAACAGCATTCTGGAATGAAAATACATTTACATGTGTGTTAGCTAAAAAAGATAAAAAATCATTCTCCCTTTCTGTCGCTACATTCATTAGGTACCTTTTGGTTCTCTTCGTGAACTGGCTCATGCTATGACTGGCTTTGACATGTGCAGGCAGTCTGTTCCATTCCTTTATTGCTGTATAATAAAAGGTGTTTGAAGCCTGGCCATTGACTGTGGGAACTACAAAGTTGTGCTCTCTCCCCCTAGTACTATGACTGCTTTGGTTCCCAGCCTTGACAAAATTGGCAGCAAGATATTCTGGACACTGTGAGCAATTTTATAAACTTGATTTAATTTAAGTTGTTTTACTCTGTCTTCAATATTCAGCATATCCAATTGTTGTAATTCATCCTGGCCTACATGCTCTATTGGACCCAGGTCCAGGATGAAGCTTACCATTTTGTTCTGTGATTTGCAGTTTATCTTTCAGTAGGACCTACCTAGCATGGACCAGTTGGACCTGCCTAGTATGGACCAGTAAGACCTACCTAGCATGGACCAGTAGGACATGCTTAGCATGGACCAGTAGGACCTACCTAGAATGGACCAGTAAAACCTACCTAGCATGGACCAGTAGGACCTACCTAGCATGGACCAGTAAAACCTACCTAGCATAGACCAGTAAAACCTACCTAGCATGGACAAGTAGGACATGCCTAGCATGGACCAGTAGAACCTATCTAGCATGGACAAGTAGGACATGCCTAACATGGACCAGAACCTACCTAGCATGGACCAGTAGGACCTACTTAGCATAGACCAGTAGGACCTACCTAGCATAGACTAGTAGGACCTACCTAGCATGGACCAGAACCTACCTAGCATGGACCAGTAGGACCTACCTAGCATGGACCAGTAGGACCTACCTAGCATGGACCAGTAGGACCTACCTAGCATGGACCAGTAGGACCTACCTAGCATGGACCAGTAGGACCTACCTAGCATGGACCAGTAGGACCTACCTAGCATGGACCAGTAGGACCTAACATGGACCAGTAGGACCTACCTAGCATGGACCAGTATGGACCATGTTAGCCTAAACCCAATGGACCAGTAGGACTTGACCTCGTGCTGGACCAGAAGACTGCTTCCTATTTGGACTCATATGTAGGACCTACCTAGCATGGACCAGTAGGACCTACCTAGCATGGACCAGTAGGACCTACCTAGCATGGACCAGTAGGACCTACCTAGCATGGACCAGTAGGACCTACCTAGCATGGACCAGTAGGACCTACCTAGCATGGACCAGTAGGACCTACCTAGCATGGACCAGTAGGACCTACCTAGCATGGACCAGTAGGACCTACCTGCAGCACCATGGACCAGTAGGACCTACTAGCATGACCAGTAGGCCCTACTAGCATGGACCAGTAGGACCTACCTAGCATGGACCAGTAGGACCTACCTAGCATGGACCAGTAGGACCTACCTAGCATGGACCAGTAGGACCTACCTAGCATGGACCAGTAGGACCTACCTATGGGCATGGACCAGTAGGACCTACCTAGCATGGACCAGTAGGACCTACCTAGCATGGACCAGTAGGACCTACCTAGCATGGACCAGTAGGACCTACCTAGCATGGACCAGTAGGACCTACCTAGCATGGACCAGTAGGACCTACCTAGCATGGACCAGTAGGACCTACCTAGCATGGACCAGTAGGACCTACCTAGCATGGACCAGTAGGACCTACCTAGCATGGACCAGTAGGACCTACCTAGCATGGACCAGAGGACCTACCTAGCATGGACCAGTAGGACCTACCTAGCATGGACCAGTAGGACCTACCTAGCATGGACCAGTAGGACCTACCTAGCATGGACCAGTAGGACCTACCTAGCATGGACCAGTAGGACCTTCCTAGCATGGACCAGTAGGACCTACCTAGCATGGACCAGTAGGACCTACCTAACATGGACCAGTAGGACCTACCTAGCATGGACCAGTATCTTAATGGTTCTGGTTTATTAGAAAACAATATATTATTCATCAATGCATATTTACCCAGAAGGGATCAATGTGTGGTAATAAAACCAGGGTTGCATAAAAATCAAAACTAAAAACTAAAATAACCACGAGTCTATTTCAAAATATTTCAGTCATTCAAACCAACCAACAGCGGGGGACTCACCTATTAACAGCTCCTCCGGGTGAAATAAACACTCCTCCACTCAAATTTCTGGGTGTGGCGACGAAGCGTTAACTGGCTAAGCTACCACACGATGCAACGAGGTGGTTGAAGTGTGGTAACGTGGTCAGGAGGGTGAAAATGTTGGATGTATCAGGTGCAGGTGACGCGGTGTTCAGCCATGTTGTTTGTTGACGAGCACGTGTGTGTGTCTGCCCTCCTGCCTCACAACTGGAAAATATTTACCTACCATAAACTAACATTTTTTAATAACTATATCAATATAATTTTTACATTAGAATATTTGGGTATTTTTTATTTTTTTTCTTACGAGCCGGACAGGAGTGATTACATCGACTCCAAGCTGAGACTGATTGCCTCCAACTCCTTTTAGTCTTCACCATTCCTATAATACTAATACTAATAATAATAATAATAATAATAATAATAATAAATAATAATAATAATAATATGTATATCTTTATTTCTACAAGTACATGTAATACAGCCTAGCTGACATCAATGATAAACTTGTTATGCAGAGCATTTCCCGCAAATTAGATCACTTTTGTCCCCAGGATGCGACCCACACAAGTCGACTAAGACCCAGGTACCTATTTTACTGCCATAACGAAGTAGTTGGAATTTGTCTTCATTGAACATCATTTTGTTCTCTGTTGCCCATTGGAAAACTTGGTTTATATCTTCTTGGAGACTTGCCGTGTCCTCAATGGATGACACTCATGCAGATCCTAGTATTGGCTACAGGTACTTGACAGTCCCTAGGCCCTTTTTAAAAAAGGTTTTTCCCAGTTAAAAATTATTTTCAAAACAAATAGAAATTTTTTGGGGGAAAATTAATAAAGGAATTGACAAGTTCCCGGGTTAAATTTCTTGTTGATAAAAGGAATTTAGGGAACAAAGGGAAAAAAAAAATTGGCTTTTGACAATTCTTTAAAAAAAGGTAGGGTAAATTTTAATGTTTTTTATTTTTTTGGTTATTGGGTTTGGGAAAATTAAAAAACCCTTTTCCTATTTTACCATTTTTTTTAGAATTTTTTGGTTTTGGGGCCTTAAAGCCAACCAAAATTTTCCCAATTTTAAAGGTTTTCCAAATTTGGGGTTTGTCATTAAATTTTTACCTTAGGTTTATAGGAAAACCATATCAAAAATATCCGTTCTTGTGGGGCAGGGGCCTTTGTTTGGGGGGATTTTGGCGGGGAATTAATTAAATTTTTTAAAAAGGGAAAGATAAAATGTGTTCTTTAAAAGGGGGAGGGTTTTAAAGGGGGTAACCCGAGGTGGGAATTTTTTACCCCTTCAACCCGGGTTTTTTTTTTGTTTTGGTTCCCGGGATTTTAAGGGGGTTAAAAACCCCCGAAACCTGGGAGAAGGGTTTGAAAGGAAAAATGAGTAAGGGGAAGGGTTAGGCCCCCAAAAAGGATAAATTTTATAATTGCCACCCAGGGTTTTTTAAAGGAAGGGGTTTAAGGGACCCAAGGGGGTTCCTAGGGGGGTTTTCCCCAGGGGAGGGGGTTTCCAAAAGGTTTAAAGGGAAAGTGCTTTTCCCCAAACCCCTTTGGAGGGGTTTTTTTGTAGGGTAAACCCCTTTTGGGGGTAACCCCGGGAATTTTTTTTAACCCCCATTTAACCAGGGGGGGTTGGCCCCCGGATAACCCCGGTTTTTGGTTGAAGGGAAACCCCTAGGTTGGCCCCCCAAATAAAAGGGGAGGGTTAGCCCCCCAGGATTTTTAAAAGGGTGGGTTGGCCCCCAGGGCAAACCCGGAGGGACTCCAAGTAATTGGGTAAGGGAAAAGGGGTTCCCCCAGGTAACCCAGGGTTTGGGTTAGGATAATTTTTGGTAAAATTTGGGGGTTGCCCCCAAAAACCCAAAGGGGGGTTTTTTTAACAGGAAACCAGGGGGAGGGGTTAAAACCAACCCCCGGGAAATTCCCCGGGGTTTTTTCCAAGGGTTTTTAAACCCCCAGGGTTAAAGCACCCGGTTAACCCAAAGGGAAGGGGGTTTGTCCCCGGTAACCCCCGGGGAAAGTTTGCCAAGGAATTTAATTTTTAAGATTTTTGAAAAAAGGAAAATTAAAGGGGGGCTTTTACCCCCCGGATAACCCCGGGAGGGGGGTGGGGCCCCAGGTAATTTTGGTGGTTGGAAAGGTAACCCAAGGGGTAGGAAAGGGTTGCTAAAGGTAACCCCGGGGAGTTAAGGGCCAAAATAAAATTGGTAGGGTTTTTTGCCCCCGGTTTTTTAAAGGGGTTTTTAGACCCCCGGGTTAAAGGGGGAGAGTTTGGAAAGGATTAAAGGGAGGGTTTTTGGGGGACCCGGGAAAAAGGGGGGAGTTGGGATTTTTTCCCAGGGTTCCCAGGGGAGGGTTAAACCCCCAGGGTCCCCCGGGGGGGTTCCACCCGGGTAATTTAGGGTTGGGTTTTTCCACCCAATTTCCCAAAAAAGCAGTGGGTCCCAGGCTTTTTTGTCTTTTTTTCCTTTGGGTCCTCAAAAACTTTTTTCCCCCAAGGGGATGATACACCGGGATTTAAAACCCCGGGATTTTTTCAAGGTGAACCAAAAACTGGGGAAGGGGTTTTTAACCCAGGTACCTTTTAATTTTAGGGAAAGGAAGAGGTTGGGGTTGGGAAACACCCCTTCCCCTTTTACTGTTTTGGTTTAACCCTTTGGGCCCGCAAGGTTTTTGTGAAAAACCCCGGACCATTATGTAGGTTTAAAGGGACTTTGGAATATTCAAACCCCGGATTGGATGGGAAAGGGGATTTGGGTTTGGGGGTTTCCCCGGTACCTATTTTAAGGGGTAAGGGGAACCCGGGGCAGTGGGGAAAGGGAAATAACTCCAGGTTCCCCTTTTTAGGGTTTTATAAGGGGAAAAAGCAGGAAGGGTGAACTTTTTTTTCCGGTATTAAAATTTTATTTAACCCCGGGGGCAGCAAAAAGGTTTTTTAAGGTGCAACATTAAGGACCTATTTTCAAAAAAAAAGGGGGAAGGGTTTTACTTTAACCCAAAAGGTTTTTCCACTGTGAGGGGCAGGTTTTTTTTAAAATTTTTATAAAACCCATACTCATTCCCAGGGAAAAGGGAAAACAAGTTTTCAAGGGGAATAAACCCATTACCCCCCTTACTTTGGGGAAAAGGAAGGGGGTGTAAGGGTGCCTAACACCCAGGCCCCCTCTTATGAGGTAAACAAGGGGGGGGAAGGAGTAGGCAGGACTGTTTTCCCAAAAAACCCAAAATTGGGGAAAAGGGGAAAAGGGGTTTTTAAGGTCTAAAAGGGCCTTTCCCTTTCGTGGTAAAAGGGACAGGGGGTTTGGGGGAACCCAAACCCCTTTTTAATGAGGGGGGGAACAGGGGCCAACCGGGGTTTTAAGGTGACTTTAAAAACCCAAAAAAGGTAAACCCAAAATTAATAAATTTAACAAAAAAGCAGGGCAATTTTTCCCCAAATTTTTAATGGTTTTTGGGGGGATTTTTACCCCGGCTTCGTGTTTAACCGGGAAGTTTTCAAACCAAAAGCCAGGTAATTTTTCAAAAAAGGGAGGGGAAAAATAAAACAAAAAATGTTTTATAAGTTCTTTTTAATTTTAAATTAAAAAATGGAAATGGGCAGGATTTTTTAAAACTTTGAATTAAAACTTTTAACACAGGAAAATTTTGTTAAAAAAAAACTTTAGACCTTTGCACCCTTTTCAAAAACACTTTTGGGAATTTTTTATAATTGGATTTAAAAAACTTTAGCACCAGGAAATTACCCTTTTTTAAAAGGAATTAGGATTGAAAGGGGAGTACTGGAGAAATTTTCCCGGGGCTTTTAAAAAGGGGGTTTTTAAAGGGGATTAATTTAAATTGGCCCGATTAAAGGGTTTTAACAGGCGATTTTTTTATAATTTGTTGAAAAAAAATAATTTTGACAAAAGGTACATGGGGTTTTAATTGGTACTTTTGCAAAAAATTTTAACAAGGGGAGAGTTTAATGGGTATTGGAATTTCAAGAAAGAGGGGAAAAGCCATAACTGCCTGGATTAGGGACCCTTTTTTAGCCAAAACAGGGACTTTAAAAATTGGAAAATTTTTGATTTTTTTAGAAAAAACAAAATTACAATAGGGTTAAAATTTTACCTGAGTTTTTTAATGTTTTAAACGGGGGCCCGGGTTTGATTTTAATTTAAAGGAAAGAGTTTTCTTAAGGTAAAATTAGCGACTTCCCTTTTAGAAGGGGGCGAGCATTTTTAAAAATTGGTTTATTAAAAAACGACTTTTTCTAGATACGACGGTTTGGGGGATAATTTTGATTAGCTTAAATTTTTTCAACAAGAACAAAACTGGGAAAAATTCCGATTTGGGGCCCCCTTTTTCTAGAATTTTTTTATGGGTTATAACGGGATTAAAAATACTTTCTGGGTGGGATATCCTATTAAATTGGTAAAATTTTTGCGGGATTTTTAAGAAAATTGAATAGGGACAAATAATTGAATTGTTCTTTCTAGAAGGGGCGAATATTGGGGGATAAACTGTTGGGGGAATTTGGACTTTTCTAGCCCCCAAGGTTTTTGGGTTAATGATTTAATTGTTGAATCCCAGCGATTCCTTAGAACGGGAGTAAATTATAATTTCCCGGGGAAACTGATTTAGGACAAAAGCGGACCTTTATAATTGCCTCGCTTAGATTTTCTTGGGAAATTTTTTTAAAATTTTGGTTTGGAATTTTAAAACACGTAAAGGGGGGTTCCCGGTTTTTCTGTGACTTTAGGGGTTCCTTTTTAGAAGGGAACTTTTTATTTCTTCCAAACTCCCGGATTTTTGCAAATTAAAGTAATTGTTATCTACCCCTTTGAATTTTTTTGAACGGCATTAAAATGTTTAAATTTTAACCCGGATTTTAGAAAGACAAATTTGTTAAACTGCAAATTTTTTAAAATTTTAGAAAAATTTTTTGGGACTTTATTAAAAAAATAGGGGTTGGCCCGGCACTTTCCTTAGGGCCCGAAAAGAAATTGGTTTTAAATTTTCTAGGACTTTTTGGCCCTTTTAGGATAAATTTTGGGGAGTTAGTTCCCCCTTTTCCAATTTAATTTTTGAGCGGGGAAATCTGGTCGACTTACAAAATTTTCTAAAACCCATGGGACTTTTTTTTCTAACTGAATTTTAACTAAAATTTTTAATAGAGTTTGGTTTGTTTTCTGCCTTTACGGGGGGACTTTTTAGACAGGAGGAATAATTTTTTTAATTTAATTTTTAAAGATTTTCAAGGGTTTAAAAATTTTCTAAATTATTTGGTCTGTTTTTAATCCTTTTTCCTGACCCTAGCTATTTTAGAATTTAGGAAATAATTAAAAATTGTAGGTTTGCTTTAAATTTGACAATGTGAATTTTTAAAAAAGTTTGGGGGCCCTTTTTTCTCCTTGCCCTTTTTTTTAAGGGGTTGTTATAAGCAGACTTAAGGGGTTTAAATTTTTTAAAGTAGGTAGTCTGTTATTTTGGGTTGGGGTTTTTTCCCCTAATTTTTCCCAGGGAAAAAACAAATTTAAATTTTTCTGCTAGATTAGGGTTACTTCTTGAAAGAGGGTTTTTTTGATTTTTTAAATTTTTTGAACGAAAGGGGTTTTCTTTTTAACACCAGCGGGGTCTGTTTCAAAACAATTTTTTATTTCCTTTTCAGGCGGTAAGGGTTATAATTTGGGTTGCTTGGTTTTAGACCCCCGGGATTTTTTTAATTGGTGCCTTTTTTTAATTTGGGTTTTAAAGGGGTGGGGGGAACCCCAAATTATTTAAAACCTTTGACCAGCCCGGCTTGGTTTCCCGGGTTTATCAGGTAAAGGTGACCAGGTTTAAAAGGAGGGGGGGAAAAGGGCCTTTAAACCCCGGAAACCCCCTTCCGGGGCAGGGGACCGTTTAAAAGGGTTCACCCGGGGGGAAGGGGGTTTTCCTTTTTTGTTGGGCCAAATGAAGATGTTCCCCCAAAGGGCCAAAAAGGGGGACTCGAATTTTTTCTGGGGGGCCTATGGGGCCTCAGTGGGGGTTTAAGGAAGACTCGCCCATGGCCCAATACCTTTTCTCGCCCCCTTTTTCTCCCCAACACAAACCTCCTCAGGGCTTAACGGACATTTTTTGCCCCCGTTGC